>JAMZAV010005052.1:0-117875 GCA_024449915.1 Sweltsa coloradensis
CTATATATTGAACATTGTAATGCTTGGAATGTTATTCGGTCAAAGTTATTTGGTTACAGAGATAGGGCCTAGTCTTGACAATTCAGACGCTAGGTAGTCTGTTTCCTCGTGTACTTGCGATCTGAATCATATTTTCTCTTGTTGGATTAATTTAAACCGTTAGTACTATGCCAATAACAATAAATTAACTGAAACAAACTTGTTGCAACAGCAACCGTTACGCATGTACCTTTGAGTTTATAAAAGCATGGACAAATCTATGCACAAACCGGAAGCAGAAAAGCAGAGCAGACGCACGACTGTTAGGTTGGCAATAGACATGTTGTTTGGGCATTTCCCTGAAAGGTACTAATAGTAGTGAATTTAATTTTGACTCCCAATTCCGTGGCACGCTGCTCGTCCTAGGCAGGCTGTACGTGAACAGTTTGTAGCATCTGCTGCCAGTAATCCTAGGTTTTCGCACAGCTTGCCACTTCTCGCCGCACTGATGCTGCGTCTCAAGGGAAATGTGCGTTGCCTACCCAGCAGTAACTAATACATATTCTCTAAAGAATTCCACTTCTGTGGGTGAATACCGATCCAACACGTCTCGATCATTAGCAATTGAATCGATGAACAGATTTATTATACTTCTTTGCTGAGAAGAGCGTCTGTCAGTCCTGTACTCCAATAAGGATGTCCTAAGATTCTGTTCCAACCGCGAGCGCTTTGTTAAGTTTCGATACGGGGATACTCGATTCAATAACATCGACCATGTCGCCTAAAGATGACACGTAGTTAACCATAGCATTTCTTTAGTAGGCCAAATGCCCAGTCCACTGCAAATTTTGTGTGCCCAACGGGCGAAAATGACAACACTACTCTCATTGTAGCCTATTACCAATCACGAGGTGCTAATAATCTGTTTAGTTTGGCAAGTGCACGACGGACATGAATGTATAAATGCAGAGATATTTCTTTAGGTCGGAAAGTGATGAGTTGCAATACTAGGTTATGTGTAATTTTAAAGGTATCAATCAAATCCAATGCAGAAATAAAGCATCGTCTTTCAACGACATTTGACGTTTTCTATAGTAATTACAATTCCCAACATTGAATTTACCTTTGGGTAAAAGGTTGTACCCTGAGTAGCTGACACCATTTAAAAAGGCGAATACACTCTTTATCTCCGTCAACAAGCTTTTCTTGGTACACCTTAATCATATCGTTGCTGGTAGTCTATTTTTTTTACGTTCTCTTCTGGCGTCACCTCCTTCACACACGCGTCTAAAGTCGTCATTCTCTCTAGCCGCTAGTGACCGGAGGCGCGCTGAAAGACAAAAAACATAAATGTCACACTGTGATATGTGATATGAATTTTTTCACACACACACACACACCTTCTCAGCATCTGTTTGTGCCCAGTCTATCTTCCTTTTTTTCAGTCTGTCCTACTTAGCTGTTGAATGAATGAATGAATGAATTAATTTTATTTCCAATACAGTTTGATACATTACATACATTTACATAGGTTAATACATTTTACACTGTAATTGACCCTTCTAATCTTCTGTGGAAGATTATTTAACTAGGGAAGCTCGGGATTCCGCTTGCGAGACTCGTTGGTCGTTCAGCGTTTGCAGGCCCTTTTTACACCAAGCTCCAACATTGGTACCTAAGTTCTCCAGTGTTCGTACCTTAGATACATTCCCATCATTGTAATATGATACTGCATCAAAAGCTGCAGTTTCCACAGTTTCTTTCCCTGCAAATTTGGTTTTAGGGCATCGATCCCAGTTAAGGCCATTTAGGCATTTGTTGGAATTCTGTGTTTTTCCATGCAAACATTTTTTTAATAGCTCAGGGTTGGCAAGGTCTCCTCTGTAAGTGGGCTTGGTCACTTCAATGACAGCAGCTGGTAGAGCATTGGTATGGTGACACTCGCTACCATCTTCTTGGCTGCAGTTGTAACGGCACCAACTATCGAGTCCTTTCGGACAAAGGTTGTGTTGTGGCTTGTCGTCTGTCAATGCTTTGTGGAAGAATGTAGGCCACACCGCTTTCTTCATTGCTTCCAAGTCTCCAACATTACTTCGGATAGCCTTGCCGTAGTAGTACTGTAGAGAGTCTATGTGTTTATCTGTAAGACGACCCTTACCGGATAAGTACTTCTGATCCGCAAGCCATTTCCCCTTGTATGATGTTCTCAAGTTGCGCAGTCTTGCCCCCATTCGCTTCTGGACGTGCCCGATACACTCTAACTTCTCCAACACAACATCGTTGCCATTCGGTTCCACGGCTACTACAGCATTGAAGGCCCTACTATCACCGTCACTGATGTATCTCTTGTAGCGAAGGTTGTTTTTTTCTTCCGAACGTTGAAAAATAGCCAACGCTCCGGATACCTCCATTCCGCCCGATGCGCCTTTGTAGTTGATTTGACACACTTCAGTGTGTTCTCTTTCCCACGTTTGATACTCTCCTGAAGTTTTGTCAACTTGTGAATGACTTGCACAAGAATGGCAGTATTTTAAGCAAACTTCCGTGTTGACTTCCTTTCCAACGTTACAGCAATTACCAAAGTAACAGCGTAAAGTAGTGTGGCTGCGACGCATCCACGTTCAGTCACCAGTAATGGTAGTATCACCATCTCCACCATTACCAATCTTAGTTTTATCAGCTGCAGCTTTCATGTTCTGCATACACACATATTCTGCAGCCTTATGTAATGCTACATTGTAGCGTTGAAAGTTTGTAACCGGTGGAGGTATATCCATAATAGCACTGACAATGGATGCTGAAGTTTGGCCTTTACCTACACTTCTCATACACTCACACACACTTCTCTTAGTGTTGACCTCAAACATGCCCTAGCTCTCAACTGTTTCAGAGGTATAAGTTTGAGTAGCCTCATTACAACTGTCACAAGTAAGAATAAGTTTAGAAGACCAACCTTTTCGAGCATCCAAATCTTTGCTGATGATAAGCTTGCCTGACTTGTACTTCACACAACAACTTGTAGATTCAAGCCAAATTTGCAATAAATTAAGTGATATTAAGTAAGTTAAGTTAAATAAGTTCTTCATCACTATTTACTAGTTCAGTACCCTCGTTCGTTTCTATAGGTTTCACGGGGCCTACTTTACTAGTAAACTTACGCTTTTTAGACCATTTATTTGAGAAACTAGGAATATTGACGATAAAACGCTCACAAGATAGAGTAAACAACAAAACATCTGACAATCATCCAAAACCCTGTGTTTTGTATTTATTTTCCGCATACTGCTGCTACCTATCGGCAACAGTATTAACTAACTCGGTTGCAGCTCAGTTGCTCAGACAGTCAAGAACAACGTAGCGGTGGAATTCATTTGAAAAGTAGGCGGGAAGACAATCAAAATCAAAATTGGAAAACCACAGCAAAAAACATATTTTAGAACAAGGAAGAGGAAAATTGTTCAAGTTTTAATATTTATTCAGAGGAAACGAATGATTTTAATGTGCCAAATCTTTTCCTAGTGCTTAATAAAACAATATTAGTTGTTTAAAAAAAAAAAAATTACTTAAAAAAAAATTCCTAGGTTAACGACCCCTTTTGTTATAATTTATATTCACACTATCACTATCCCAAAAGTGTGGGCTATCACAGTAATACTTGTGTGTAGGCCCTATGCATCATATTACGGCTAATATAAATAATTAACTACTATAAGCCCATAAAACTTATCTACCAACAATTCCTGAACAGTATGTACATAGTTGCAAAAAGCAAGAAAGTTTTAAGTTTGGACAATGAATAGTAATTTGGTAATACGTTTGCGATTGTGGGATTTAATCACGCGCCGAGCGGCAGCCTGCTCGGGGAGATATCAATCAATCAATCAATCAGAAAATGTTTATTCACAAGAAAATGCTTATTACATTGGTTACATGGCTTATTTATAACACAAGTTAATCAGTACAATAAAAGCTCATAGTTGAGGTCAAAATAATAACAATAATGAATGATGAAACAAAATAATCTATGAGTGAAATGACAATAGTAATGAAATAAAATTCTATAAATGCATTATCATTTGAGAAGCCCACATAAGCATAATGCTCGTGTGTGGGCAATTACAGGACATATTAAATACATTGTTCATAATCAACAAGATGATGGCTAGAGTAATTTACTTTAGTTTAAATAGAGAAGAAAAAAGTATGTGCAAGGAAGCAAATGTGAATGGTTACCCTAATCCTTAATATTAATTCACATTTTCAAGCCTACCCTGTAACTCATAGGTTACAAAGGTTCCTAAAGCTAGAGACCTAAAAACTATAGACTTAAAAACTAAACTTAAAAACTAAACTATTACTGCAAATAATAAGTTAAAACTGATTGGGCATTCTGATTACTGTTAAATCCTTTTTCGAGGAGCCACCTCTTTACATTCTTTTTAAAAGTGTAGAAAGAAGAAGAGAACATATTTTCAGGTAAGGCATTATGAATTAGGGGCCCAAGAAAGGAGATATGTCTTTGACCCAGGCGTGTGTTTTTCCTAGGCAGGAACAATCCATGCCGGGTTGAAAGTCTAGTGTTAGTACGTGTGTGCATAGACGGCTGTTGAAATTCTGAATTGTATTTATGAATAAAAAGTAGTATATTTCTAACATATAACTGTCTAATGTCAAGCACTTTTGCTTGTTTAAAGGTACTTTTGGAAGAGAAGTCTTTTGGCTTTTTTAACATGGTTTTTAGGGCTAATTTTTGAATAATTAACAGGGGGTTGAGATATACATTTTGCACACCACCCCATCCAATAATGCCATATTCAAGGCAAGACTGGAGTAATGCAAAATAGATGGTTCTAAGAACATTGAGTTCAAAAATGTTTCTTAATCTGTAAAAAACATACATTAGATTTTTTGCTTTATTACATAGAGTAAGTATATGATCATTCCATTTTAGATGAAGATCGATTTTTAGTCCCAAGTATTTAGTCATACTAACTTGTTTAATCTCATAACAACTACATTGGAAATTAGTATCTTGAGTAGGCCTATAAACACAAGGAGAAGAATGAAGTTTGATATTGAGGTTCACATTTTTAGGTTGAGTAACTAGAGTGGGTGAGAATGTTATATAGACGGTCTTAGTTTCATTTAGAGTCAGTAAATGTTCATTTAGCCATTGAAAGGTGTTATTTATCACCTGGTTTGCTAGTTTATAGACCTCATTCCAGGTGTTCATTGATAGTATGATTACGGTGTCATCAGCATATGATATGATAGTTCCATTAAATTTCAGATTACATAGATCGTTTATATAAATAGTAAACAGTATTGGTCCAAGGACAGTACCCTGTGGAACTCCAATTTCAACTGATTTATAGTCACTGTAATGATTGCCTACTTTTACCCTTTGTTTTCTATTGTTTAAGAAGCTACGAAAAATGTCCAGCGCTAATCCTCGAATTCCTAGATTTTCCAATTTGGTTATAAGTATTTTGTGGTCTACCGTGTCAAAGGCTTTACTCAAGTCTAGAAAAATAGCTATAGTTTTTTTTGATTGGTCCATAGATTCATAGATTGTGTTGGTTACTTTATAAATAGCATTATCAGTACTCAGGCCACTTCTGAAACCAAACTGATTCGGGGAAATTAGATTATATTTATTCATGAATTCCATAAGCCTCGTCTTCAAACATTTTTCTAACAATTTAGAAAAATGAGTTGTTAAGGAAATGGGCCTGTAGTTTTTAGGTTCTAACTTACTTTCAGCCTTGTAGATGGGGGAGATGTCGGCTACTTTAAAGTAGTCAGGAAATATACCACTTGTTAAGGCGGCGTTAAAAATATGAAGTAACGGATTGACAATAAATGGATGAATAGTTTTGATTGTCTTGGTGCTGATATTATCATATCCACAGGCTGAGTCATTATTTAGATTTGTAATGAGTTTGTTTAATTCATCACCAGAGATTGGTTCCATGAATATAGAGTGTGGATTAAATGAGTGGTCTGAGGGGATGCCAGATGCTTTCTGTTTTGTGCTTTTATGTTTATTGTTAATATTTCTTGCTAACGTTGGCCCAATATTAGCGTAGTGGTCGGCCAGTGTGTTTGCAATTTCAGTAGGTTCATTTGTGATATTTCCAGTTGCAGTTTTTATTACGGGGATAATCTTAGTTGGTTTAGTCCTACGATTTGTAATTTCATTAATTATTTTCCAAATTGTTTTTGTGTTCGACCCTGCTTCACGTAATTTATTTGTATAGAAATTCTCCTTGGTTACCCTTACTAGTGAGTTGATAAGGTTTCTATAAGTAGTATACAGTTTAAGTAAGTTTTGATCGAAGGGGACGTTGTGCATAACACTGTAACGTTTTTGTTTAAGAACTTGTTTATGAAGATTGTCTCTTTTTCTAATGGAAATAATTAGGCCTTTAGTTATCCACGGGGTTAGTTTTCTGTGCTTAGAATTGACAGTTGTATTTTTTGTAGTGGTACTAGAATTAATGTGATTCAGAAGGCTGTTCATAAAGTCATTAGTGGCATCGTTAACGTTAACGCAATCATAAACTGTGCTCCACGTTTCATTTTCAAGTAGTCCTGTTAATTTTAAGAGATCAAGGTAAGATGTGGGACGTTTTTCAGCTTTTGATACTGGTATCATTCCTTTATTAGGCCTAGGCCTATTCCAAGTAAACAATATAGGGTAATGGTCTGTAATATTAGTGTGGATAATTGGGGCAATAATACCCAAGGTTAGTGGTGTTTTGATAAACATATGGTCAAAGCAAGTACTTGTTACACGCTGATTTACATTAATGCTCTGTCGAGTAGGTTCATTAACACAGGAAATGAACCCCCTGCCATATAATACATTAAGATAGTCATCCTGGTTTTGCTTCCAGCCCTCTGTCCTTATAATGTTAATGTTTATATCACCAATTAATAGCTGGTGTCTAGAGGCTGGTAAGTTAGCAAGTGCCGAGTCTAGTTCTGAGTTAAATGTGTTGATGTTATTCCTAGGAGATCTGTATATGCCAAGTACGGCAAATGTTTCATGTTCGTAAGTCAACTCCAACGAGATGGCATTAGCTGTAGTCATATCGGTTACATATTTGAATTTAACATTTGAGGTTGTATTTTCATTAGCATACACCATCATTCCATCGTATGTGGATGTTTTGTAGGGTACATAGAAAGGTTGAAAAGTTGGTATGTGAAACGGAGTTTCTCTAGAGAGATGCGTTTCCGATAAAATAATTACATCAATGTTGAAATCTAACTGGCTTAGCATTATCATTAACTTATCAAAATTACTTGCGATTCCACATATGTTCAGGTGTAGAATTTTAATACTAGCATATTGTTTAAGAAAACAGTTACATGAAGTTATGTCCTCAAAAATTGGGTTAGAAGGCCTAGGTAGGTCTAGGCCTACCTCACTGTTGTCGTGTGAATTGTCATACATGTTGGGGAGAAGTGAAATATAATGTAAAAGTATACATAAAGTTACAAGAAGATTAGGTGCCGTTTACTGTTGGCGGCCTGGAGTATTTACGCCAACAATTGCGTCCTGTGGTAAATCTTGTGGGGTTTTGATTTGTATAATCGGCGATTGTTCATTTTTTCGTATGAATATTTTGCCGTTCTTCGTCCATGCAAATTTGTAACCATTCTTTTTTGTTGACCTGGCTAGCCAAAATAGGTTTTTGTTTGATTTGGTTAGGTGGTCATTTAAATAGATTTTGTTGTTTGACTGAAGGTGAAGGTCATTTGCTAGGATAGGCCCATACCCTTTAGCCTTCCCCATAAGATTTTCTTTTATTTGCCGTGAATAAACCTTCGCGACGATGATAGGGAGTCTTTTAGGCCCAGAGTGGGTGGTCGGAGTGGGCAGCCTGTGGCAGTATTCAATGTCATTGACATCCAGATCAGCTCCCACCAAGCTACTTAAGTCTGCGACTATCTTGTATGGGTCTTCATTTTTAGTTATAGGAACTCCATGGAGTTCAATATTGTAGTTCCTGGAATATTGTTCCAGGCGATTGAGGTCATGTTTTAGGGTTTCATTTTCCTCCCTCAGTTTGATGTTGGTTTCTTTACATAGTGACATATCCTTTAGAAGTTTGCTGAGTTTGGTGTTAATTTCTTTGTTTTCATTCAGGATCTTATCTTATATAGATGCCTGGAAGTTAATGCTCTTTTGTATTTCCATTAGAGTTTTTTCTATGTGAAGGTCCCGATCACGGCTCCCAGGCTTTTTCCCTACTTCATCGGGAACCAGACCTAGGTCTAGGCCTAGGCCTAGGCCTGGGCCATCTTTGCCGTCAGAAGTGAGGTTATGGTGACGGCACTTGGGGCAGAACCACATTAAGTCTGGGTTTTCTTGAATTGAAAAAGAGCAAATCTTCCTTGATGGTCCCCAAGTTTAACATACGCCCACGAATCTTGGGTTTAAAGTCGACTTCTATAAAGTCACTGTCTTCGTCGAAATCATATCGAAAGGCCATTGTGTACAGTTTGTTTTTTACAAACTTCATCCACTGTATTTTTAGCCATTGAACTTGCCCCCCTTCATCGTTCTTCTTTCTTTTGACAAGGCAACGATTATCTTATCAGTAGAAAAAAAGTGTTCTTGTTTCATTTCGTGGCACAATGAAGGGGTGTTTTCGTTTACATAAACGTCATGGTTTTTTCCAGTCTTGGGGCACGTTGATAGAAGTGTTGTGTTTTCTAGCCCCTTCGATAACTCTGTAGTTTGCGCCCGTTTGGTAAAAGCTATGGCCAGAGATCATGAATTTGTGTTCCATTACTTCAAGACTAAGGTTGGATCCTGCAATACTGAGTTGAAACAACATTGAAATTACGATTTTGTCCGGGAACAGCAATCGCTATATGCGATTAAATGAGTGTGTATGTACATGTTTACATGGGTCCTGAAACCTTGACGTGCTCCAAGTTTTCAATCTTTGAAACTTGGGAAAGTATTTAACTTGATTATCAAAAATAACAAGCCCCTACCAATGTTGGCTTTATTATGCATTTTTAAATAATGGATGTGATTTGCTTCTGCCAAAATGTAAAAAGCAATAGGGATCTCCATAGACCACAAGCGGTCATCTATCGACGCAAATTGTTTTTCCAGAAATGTTACAAGTATTTTATACACTGCTATTTAAAAATGCAGTCCTGTTCCCGGCGACAGGTGAAAAATTAATATTCTGAATACTGTTTAGTGATTGTGATACATTGTACGGATCTAACAGCTAATAAACCTCTATACTCTCTAAAATTATTATTGTTTTTATTAGTGAATGATAGCAATATTCGTAAAAGTTGGCCCGACTGGCCGACTGGGGATCGGGTAGTAGTAGTAAGTAAATGTTTATCAACTGCATAACCCATGTTTCATGATTGTCGCCCTTAGTGATAAATGACGCTCAGTGACCTCTACCTTTTAAAATTCTATTTTTTTCCAGCCTTTGTTGTCTTCAGTGTTTAGCAGTAACATACCTGAATTTTTAGTTCACACGGTTTCACCTCGATCCTGGGCTTAAGCGTGCGCTGTAGGCCAATCACTTGGACTAGCTTGCGCCTTTTTCCCTCTCACTATCTTCCTAACAGACCCATTTTGTACAATCCCACTTTAAGTGGCTTGTGAGCTTGAAAAGGGCCCCTGCAGCCGGACGTAATATTTAAGAAATTAAACAAAGTTTGATGGTCCTTACCTATTGACCTTTGACTACCAATCAAATAAATACCATACAAACAGTGTGATAACGATATAAAAACTGTTCAATTTAGAGTATTTACAAAAAACATACGTGTATAATAAAGAATGTACTCCAAGAAATCGACAGTTATCTTGCAATTTAACCAAGTTGAGGAAATCAACCCCAAACGAGGCCAAAGAGATTAAAATGGGCAATGTAAACTCATTTCTGATATTTTGATCATTTTCTTTCTTAAAATGTTTATTGAAGGTTTCAAACATTTTCTGCTACTTAATTAAAATATAACAACTTTGACCTTTGACCTAGGTAGCACTCCTTTGGCTGGAGAGGGTGGAGGCGGGAATTTTAGTTTCTGCTTCTGGATGCTTTTAATTTAACGGCACACAGATGCTTCCCAGAACCTCCCGGATCTGTCATGTGGGCTATCGCAATGAACATGCCAATGGGGGACAGTGTAAAAGAACAGAAGCATCTTTTGAAGAATGTACATGGAAGTAGAAGCGTTCATGCTTTGCAACGCTGGAGAACAAAAGGGGGAAGGTGGGGCATAGCGGGATATCTAAGTGGAAATCGAATACAGTGGTAAAACTGTGAGACCTAGAGAAGAAATTTTTCTGAGATTATAGTTAGATTTTTCATCTACTTAAAAATAAAATAAAATCTTTTCATGTAAATATTTCTGTACCACATGATTTTTTTTCTAAACATTTGGGGCAAAGTGGGCTATTTTTTTATTTTTTTATTAACTGGTTTCGCATATTAAACATGCAATATATTATGTTTTCACAATAAAAACAGTCCAATTTACTAGTTGCAGGGTTTCTTTAGACATTTGCAACATTTTTTTTGACATTTACACGTTTATTCCTAGGGCCTATAGGCTACCCTCCCTTGGCCTATGTTCCACACAATTATTTAGGTCATCATATTTACAATAATCTTTGACAAGAGCATATTGAAATCATGCCTTGTTTCCAGAAGAAGCATTAATATTTTTATCTCTTGCTTGCCTTTGCAGTGTTGTTCTAGGAACATTACATGCTTTACTGGCCATGAGTAGTCCCATTTTTCTACTCTTGACAGCCATAACAGCTGAATGCATTTTATGTGTAGTCCAGGAGTGCTGATGAAGATCACCTTTTCTGAAATAATTTCTTACCATTTGTATGTTTTTTAAACACAAGCACAAACGACCATGTGGTTTAAAAAGAAACAAAACATAACCTGACAGTTCCAGACAGCTGTTCTGTCCTCCAAGTTCACAGCCATCTCAATCTTGAAGGCAAATATAATCACCACTTTAGTGTGCTGTGGATGCATAAACAGTATTACCACTTTTCAAATACATTAAACATGATTGTAGAGCAAAGTGGGCTAGCCTAGCCCGCCTTGCCCGAAATTGCTGTTTCAAAGAGATTTCGTTTGGCTGCAGTGATAAACATCTCTGAATTGTGTTTGGCTTATGAAAATTTGCTACTAAAACACGTATTTTTGCTTGATGTGAAAAAATAAGTTTTTCATAGAAAATTGATGACGTAATGGTCATTTGTCAACTAAAAATATTACATCAGAAACCATCAAAAATTAAAAAATACGTTAAAAAAAAATCTAAGAAGTGGAAAAGATTTTTCCTTTACTCAGATATAGACCCAAACCAGGTCAAAATTCTTTTTGGGAATTTGAACCATGTGCAATCCCCCAATAGCCACCATGCCCCACCACCAATATACTGCCTACTAACAAGTGGCGGTACGCTGCCCCAGGGCCCCCAGTGGCTGAGCTAGAGCCCGTACAGCGCACAGGGACCACCCGGTCGGGAATATCATTTTTGGGGGCTTCATCGTTGAGGCGAACTGCTATGTTGTGCAGAACAGCGCATGCACAAATGATGGAAACTGCGCGCTCTGGTCTTCGAGCCATACCTTTCTTTAAACATAGCAGCCGCCTTTTCCCCACCTTCGGATGCAGCACTAAACGTTGTACCGTTCTTCTGCCAAGTTCGGGGGTTCAATAGTGGTATCAATAAGTACGGTAAACACGGTAGCCACTGTTTCCGACGAGACAGCCGGTGAGCAAACCCCGTTCATGTTCCGCCTTGACACCACTATTTTCGCAGACCTGCGCTTCGTGAGTGCTTCCTGGCCAACGAGCCACAACATCCAATAGTTCACCCCGGGGTCCGCAGACCACCTGGACATTTAGAAAGAAAAAACGTTTCCTGTTTCGATAAACTTCTCCAAATGCCCCGCCACGGTTCTCTATTGCGAAATGTGTGCAATCTATCACATGCAGTGGCTCCCGAGAAGCCCCTATCATAAAAGAAAGCAGTCGGTTTGCTTGGGCATAGGTCCCCGTATGCTCGGCAATGATGTTAAAAAATCCTGTACAACAACCTGCTGACGGTGGGTTGGCTCACGTGCCGAAGATCATCAATGATGGTATATGGAAGTAATAAAAATCAATCTGGAATAATCTGGATATAAATTCTCAATCACTTAAACCACATGTGTGCTATTTAGCCTTCGGCGTGAATTATTTCTTAAACCCGACCTGCACATGGGAAACCATGCCTTACCATTTGCCGAAATTGCACGATTTTTGGGAATGTTATTTGATAAAAAGTTTTTCGTGGGAGCCCCATATCCAGCAGCTACGAACCCAAATGTTTTAAAAGCTTTAAATATTCTACGAGTGCTAAGCAATACTAATTGGGGAGCTGATCGTACTACCTTGTTACATCTTTTATCGCTCCCTCATCCACTCCAAATTAGATTTTGCCAGTTTTATTTATGATTCGGCTAGGCCTTCTTATACTAAGACTTTGGATACAGTTCACCACACCGGGATAAGACTATCCACAGGAGCTTTTTTGTACGAGCCCTATTCCCAGTCTTCTATGTGAGTCTGCAGAACCATCTTTGCCCTCTAGAAGAAAGTACCTAATGCTTAATTTTATTGCCTCATTAAAGGTTCCCTACAAACCCCGCCTTAAAAAGCAGTTTTTGACCCTCCATTTCAAAATCGGTATGAAGTTCACATGAAGGCCTCAAGACCAGTGGGCATCCACTCCCTGGAATTACTGCAAGCCCTAAACATAACTCTTCCCCTTGTTTTCTACAAATCAAATGGGGCAATCCCACCTTGGACACTTAATTAACCCTGTGCATAACACAGCTGACAAAATATAAAAAGGCAACCACATCAAACACACAATATCAAGCACTTTTCAACGAAATCCGATTCAACTACAAAGATTTCAAAAATATTTTTACAGACGGTTCCAAAACTAACAATACAGTTGGCTCTGCCTTTACAACGGAGAGCAACAACTTCAGTTTTAAACTCCATTCCATATACAGCGTCTACAATGCGAACTGTTTGCAATTCTACAAAGTCTCCTGTTTGCCCTTGATAACAAGGACTTTCCAAATTCTTAGTGTGCACGGATTCTTTAAGTTCCCTAGAGGCTATTTGCCAAATTTACACTACACACCCATTAGTTAGTAAAATACACCTTATACTGTCCAAACTTGGTGCAAAACAAAAATCAATAGTTTTTTGTTGGGTGCCAGGCCATTCTGGTATTTTAGGAAATGATCTCGCCGACCAAAGTGCCAAAGAAGCTAGTAACAAAGAACAAATTGATTGCCAATTAGTCGTAACGCCTGATCTTAAAGCATTATTTAAACTTAAACTTAAAGAAAAATGGTGCAAAGAATGGCATATCATGCAAAATAATAAGCTTCGCGAAATAAAAGGCGATGTAACACCTTGGATCTCTTCAAGGAGCTCTTCTCTGACGCGAAGAGGTTGTTCTGGGCCCGTCTACGCATTGGACACACACATCTCACTCAAGGATACCTTTTAAAAAGGTGAAGACCCACCCCCTGTGGCAGTGTGGTGAGATTTTAACTGTTAAGCACATTTTAGTAGAATGTCCTCAACACATGGACGAGAGGGAATGATTTTAAACTAAACCTAATTTAAAAGAAATTTTATCTGATGAATCTGAGAACATAACCAAAAGTTTTTAAATACCTGAAATCAAAAACAGCTGTAAAAAATAAGATTTAAAAATTACATGCCATTATATAAGAGAATACGGGCACTGATAACCTTAGTGTTGTGTGCCCTTAAACCCTAATAACTAAATAACTAACTAACTAACTAACTAAATCGAGAATTAACCTTCTGAACAGTAAGGAAATTTCTGCTGCCTTTGTCGTATGTGTGTGCACCCTGTCTTTTCTAGAACTTCGTTAACCTTTTGTGGTCCTGTTTTCCTCCATCCTCTTGGAATAGCAAGCGAGATCGGGAGCGGGTTAAATCAAGTAAAGACAAGCACTGATGTTAAGTATAACACTAAAGGTTTATTAACTGAGATAAATGAAGTAGATACAGAAGTTTCCTTTAGGACGCGCGGGATTGCATCTATCTAGGTCGGGTTGCTGGAACGGAAGTCGGAGAGAGCCACGTTATAGAGGTATTTTAGAATAAGAAACACCAACTAAACAAGTTGTGCACGATTACACCCACGGGTGACGCCAGGGGTTCAACAAGGCTGATTCAGACAACATTTCAATATAAGTGAAATTATTATGTGTACTCTGGGTTTTTGGATGGATCATCATCATTCCCCTTCCCTTTGGGCTACCCCCCGTCGGCGACGGCAATGACAACACGGGGCGGATGATGACAAAGACGAAGACTACCACGACGTGGGGGAACTCCTGCCCTCCCCATACGCTTGTCGCTGGCTTTGACCAGCACAGGCCTGTCGCGTCTCCCCTTACATTCCTCCCCTTTGGGAAAAAAGTATCATGGTGGTAACTCATACTTATAGAAATTGTTTTATCTTGGAGGCGCAAATAAACTTAGATGTTAGTGCGCCCTAAAACTACAAAAACTAAAAACGAAACTAATTTAATTATTGTACACATAATATTATTTTTGTATTTCATCTTTTATCTTTGTAAACGGTATTTTAATTGACGAAACCTCCAACAGCTACGAACCAAGTGTTTAAAAGCCTTAACATCCTACGAGTGCTCAGCAATACTAATTGGGGAGCTGATCGTACAACCATGTTACATCTTCATTGCTCCCTTGTCCGCTCTAAGTTGGATTTTGCTAGTTTTATTTATGATTCGGCTAGACCTTCTTATATCAAAACGTTGGATACAGTTCACCACACCTTCTTACAGGGCCTCCACAGTACAGGGAGTTAGCTTCTATTGCTGCAAGGCTTGGCTGCTGTGTCTCGCAAACATTGTGTTTAATGTTTGTGAACTTTAGGGGTTTTTCTGTTCTGTCCAGACTGGAATGTTTAGTTTTCTCTTTTTTCTGCCCTGCTTAGAAGAAAGATTCCTGTCAACGAACCCCCACAGCTTTGAGCACTAAGTTCTTATAGTGTCAGTGGTGAAAGTTCCACTTTCGATTTTGGTCAAGGTATAGTTTTGGGGCAAGATCGAAGAGCGCGAGCGGTTTCTTTCAAATCTTCATGAATAGGGTTTTCCCATCATGTACTTGTCAAGGTAAAATAAGGCAAATGATTGCTTCGGCTGCCGTCAAAAATTTGTGTTTTTTCTGCTAAAGACTCTGAAACATACTTTCAACCCTTCGGTAGGCCGGGTCAGGTAATACTTTGTTTGTGTGATGCGTTGATGGACTGTCGATGTTTTTATCCCGTTGGTGACAGTAGTAGGAAACCCGTGTCCATGCAAACCCCCTGAGAAGCTCTTTTGAAGAAGTTAAGTGGGCGGGGTGATCTTCGTGAATAGGGCTCTAGAATGTGCTCTTCCAAGTGGCCCCAAAAATATAATACCTAAAAGTTTGATTGATTTGCATCTGTTGAGAAGTACATTATTTAATGTTTACGGTGTATTCTAATTTAATTGGAAGCGTTGAATTGGGAGAAACGGATATAACTACATTTGCTAGGCCACTGTATCTATTTACAAGCATTTCTTTTGAAGTGAAGTGCACCGTGTTATCCAAAATAACAGTAAAATCCCTGAAAATGTGATATTTGTGACAATATAGTGTCGTTACGATGAGCCTCACTGCATATCTTGTTATATTACTGACAACCCACAACCAATTAACACACCTAAAAGCCCATGTGCCTCAGTCATCAACACGTTTTGTAAAACGTTAATGCATTTGGCGTGCAGTTTCGATATGACCTCGCCGCCCCGCACCTTTTGACTATTACCTGCACGCTCACAGCAGAGAGCCTCGCCTCGCAGTCGGTCTGTTGTTCTTGTCCCAGGCGGAAGTGTTTTGTCCGCGCTCTTCGCTCTGGTCTCATTGGGCCTCCACAGTACATGGAGTTAGCTTCTGTTGCTGCTGTATGTGTTGCTTGTTCAAGTCTGCTGTGTCCTTGTTCTCATTCATCATTTTGTTTAATGTTTGTTCACTTCAGGAGGTTGTCTGTCTGTCCTGACTGGAAGGTTTTCTTTTGTCTCTTTATTCTGTCCCTCTTTTCAGGGAAGCGCTCATCATCTTAGTATTGTGCCCCGTTTGTTCCGTCCGTACAACCCGAGGGTTGATGCTCAGAAAGTGTTAGGTTCAGGTTCACTATGGTAAGAAACTTAACACACAACAAGGGTGCCTGGTTTTTGTGTCCAAGGCATCTGCATTATTTCTTCAGCCATTTTCTTTTGTAGTCAATTACATTTTTTACATGTATCTATTCTCGGGTAGTAGAAGTTATAATTTAAAAAATTCGAGTTAAAAATATCGAAAGTAAAAGTCGTATGTTACTTTAGGCTTCACTTTCGGACCGGCTTTCAATGCAATAAATGTTTCAATCTAAAACTTCTCCAGATAAAGCTCATGCAGATAATATTGTTTAATATTATTTTTCCCGCTATAGTGTGGAGAGTGCTTCGGAAAGCTTCTAATGTATGCTTCAACATTTGCATTGATGTGTTTACTTATCCGATTTGGTCTAGTGTTGTGGTTGCCTCTTTTATCTTGTGGTCCACTGACCAAACATAAACCCCACAGGCTCTGTGAGTGTTCAGTTGTGTGTTCAGTGTGTGTGTGTGTGTGAGTGTGTGAACATCAAACTGACAAGTAAAGTTATGATGCCCACGACGTCCTTTATATAAAGCGATGAATTTAACAAACTGTGAACTTTCTTCCTGTTCTTTCCTTATTTTGAACAAACCAAAATCATCAAATTCTTTGAAAACAATTTCAACAGTACAATTCAACATTACAATCATGGTCATCTGTAAGATGTTTAACCATAGCTGTACGGTGATAAAATTCTTTAGAGCAATCTTCAAATAGACAACATGCCTTATTTAACTTGCCCTGCCCACATATTTCTTTTGCTTTAAGTATGAATTCTTATTTTGATAAGTGCTGTTGCAAGCTAAGCAAGTACGAGGGTACTGGATTGCAGATCCTGCACGTGCAGTGTGCCCACGCCCCAAACAGAAGCTTGCGTGAGGTTGGTGACGGTGGGCGTGGGCGATGCAAGCCACCCTCCCACCGCGGTGCCGATAACGTCCGTTTCCCGTGGCACGCCACCAGTCTCAACCACATCGGTGTGAGTGGTTCCGAGAGGTGACACTGGTCGTAGTGCGCGACCACACGACTCTATTGTCGACGACGGGAGGTGTTGCACGGCGGGTGGCGGTGTCTGAGGGCGTTTGCACTTTTTGGCGTTTCGTGTGTCAATATCGTTCAAATCCAGCGCTCCTCCCTTGACCACCTGCCGCAGGTGGTGAAATGAAATGCTGCACGACGACGACAACGAATCTGCGTCGTCGTCGTCGTCGTTGTCGTCGGCGTCGTCAGAGGAGGAGGAGGAATATGAGCACTCGGCAACGTTATCTCCCTCTGCTGCAGCGGTGCCATTGTTTGGCATTCCCAGAGACACGGTGGCAGATTCGCCCACCTCGACATGACCTACGCCCAGTACCGCCGTTGGTTGTTGGACTCTTGTGCGCGCCAACATTGTCCCCGCGGCCAACGGTGACCAGGTGTCTAAACTGCTGCGCGCATGACCACGCGGCAACGTTGCCACCACGTCCAATGGTGGCCAATAGTGGAAACGACTAGGCTTTTTTACACTGGCGAGTTCCGCTATGGGGAGCGGTTGCCCAATAGCCGGGGCAATGTCCGCCGTTGGTGCAGTATCGGAAGATGGTTGTGTTGAGTGTGCAACGTTGTCTACCGCCGACACACTACCCGGCGATGGAGTAATGCCCGTTACACTTGGGTGACGCCACGACATTTTGTCTTTTTCTACGGTTATGCACACTGTGGACGGAAACAAACGGTTGTTTAGAGTAGAATTTTCACCTATGGGGATGGTGATGTGTAATAAGATTTCATTGACAAAGGTGTACGTCGCATGCAACACATCGTTTTATAGTTTTGAGTCGCCATCTGCGTCGCAATTAATTGTCACCCGAGTGCATTGTTATGTTTGTTGTTGGTTGGCCGAGTGCGACGCATATTTCGATAAACTGTTGGTGGTTTGTGAGATATATTTCAATATTAAATTATACAATGTGGTGTGGAAATAAACTCGTTGCAATTGTATAGCTGTCAAGGGCGGTAATGGTTAAACAGTGTTGCTACAGTAGGATGCTACTTTGCAATGATGCATAATTATAATGTACATAATATACGCACAATACATTGACAAATTTATCATACATGCAATACATTTCAATGGTGTCAACTTATGCTTTATTTTGCGCAGAGTGAGAAGTTTGACTGTGTTTGCATGTTGTGGAGTGCAGTGGTGTTGGTGGTAAATTTACGTGCTTTCTCTCATTTGGCGGGCAGCATGGGGTCTGGGGCGAAACTTGGTTAGTTTCATGGTTAACTTTTATTTGATTGCCCGCATAATGTCACAATACTGCAACAAAAACCTCCTTTCTCTTGTGGCTTGTGGCTGGTTCTGACCAGCGCAGGCTTGTCGTCCCCCCGCGTCTCCCCTGACGTTCCTCCCCTTGGAAAGGTGTGTACACGGTGTTAACTCATACATATAGAAATTGTTTTATATTGGAGGCGCGAATAATCTTAGCTGGTAAAGCGCCCTAAAACTACTAAAACTAATATCAATCAACTTGAGATATTGCAACAGAACTAGGCCTAAAACAATGCCAAACAAGGACGCGAAACATCAACGGTGACAGAAGCAAGCGTTCACGCCTACATGTAACAATATTGCCAGATGCGAATCTTTAACTAGGGACAGATCTCGACGGTATTGCAAGATTATGTCGAGCTAATTTTGAACCATTAGGATACAGATTATCCCCAGTTTCTTTCCACTACAAGTAGACATCTTCTTTCTTGTCAAGTTTTTTTAGTAAACAATCTGTTTAACATGGCATAAGTATGATCATGTTGTATGACTTAATCTGACTCAGTCACCAGATCTTCGTCTTCATACAATATATTATCATTTGAGTGATGACCGATATGTAGCGAGTTAAAAACATTGATATTGCGTTTCTTTGTACTTGAAACATGTAAAATTAATGTTTCCCGTGCTAATTTTAGCCCATTTATTTCATGATGTACCAACAAACGTTTATATGCAGTTTCAAATTGCAGTGCACTTGGTTGTTGTTGAAACCACCCTGGCTACGAATCGCACTCAAAAAATCTCCAAGTGGTCTTGGCTGAATTTGTAAGCCAATAAATACTTCAGTTGAGGTTTCTCACAATTTACTAAGGTAGAAAACATTCTCCGGTAGCTTCTTGAGCAAACAAGAAAGCCAAGGATCCCGGTCTTCAGTTACTTTCTATTATAAGCTGCCCTCCAACTCAGGATGTCTTCAGAGACATGATATAGACGTCACATTCTTGCTGCTACAAAACTGGTAGAAAATCTCGGCCCTTGAAGAGCCAGCACCGATGCCCAAGTTCATGTTTACGCCAGGTGTTGCACTGAATGGGTGAATGCCTACATTACCAAGGAACTGAAAAGAAAAGGGAGAAATTGGATTACTTGGGGATACGGGAGAAGTAACTGGTTTGTTCCGAAGCCAGGTGGATGAAGTGTATCCAATTCCACATTAAAAACACTCAGTTTTTTGTTTATTATACATATTTGAGTTGTGTTGTCTCAATGTAGCTTCTGTTGTGGGTACGTCGTCATCCGTTTGAGCATCAATAATGGTTAGATACTCTAGACGAGCCTTGGCAGCATTGTAGGTCACTGCCATAAATTTCACCCAATTAGTTTTTCACCCAATTAGGCCTAGGCCCAGGCCTATTTAACCTACAATATCAGATGTTGTTCAAAAAATACCAAAACCCACTTACTGTATTGTGGGTTCTTGTTGTAGCTGACACAGCGTTGACAGCGTCGAGGACCTGCTCCCAAGCTCGCTCCTTATGGTTCGCAGTTATTGTAGTGGAGAATTCCCCGTTTATTATGTTCACTACTGTCATGTATTCCCGTGCCAGCACAAACTCTTCCTTGTTAGTGAAATTAACGGTACGGGGCCTCGTCACTTTCGCGTGTTAATCCATATTATTTATTTAGAAGCACTTACTTTAAACCATATGAACAATAACAATGAACCTTCGTAGATCAGAGATCATATTAGATCATATTCAGCTATTACTTGGATGATTGTAGATTAACAAAATTTATTTTTCAGCTTCCGATAAACTTTTTTTTTTCTTTCAGCTCCCGACATCAAAGTCCAACTCGCAACCTTCTCGTGGTTTGGCCCGTGAGTAGGGGGTAGTTTACTCCCTGAAACTAATGGCGAGCTCTGGGTCGTCGTCGGGGTTCCTTCCTCCTCCCTTTGACTACCTCCGTGACGGCGACGACAATGACAACACGGACAGATGATGACACAGACGGAGACGACCATGACGTGGGGGAACCCCAGCCCTCCCCATACGCTTGTGGCTGGTTCTGACCAGCACAAGCCTGTCCACCCTTTGTCCCCCGCGTCGTCCCTTACGTCCCTCCCTTCGTCTCGATTAGCCAAGTTGCATAAATATGAGACGTTAAGCAATGTCCAATCAATCAGCTCCCGACAAACTAGGGCCATCAAATTCCAACTCGCAACCTTCTCGTGGTTTGGCCCGTGATTAGGGGAGTTTTTCTCCCTGAAACTAATGGCGAGCTCTGGGTCATCGTCGTGGAACTTTCCCCTTCCCTTTGACTATCTCCCCGACGGAGACGACAATGGCAACACGGACGGATGATGACACAGACGGAGACGACCACGACGTGGGGGAACCCCTGCCCTCCCCATACGCTTGTGGCTGGTTCTGAGCAGCAAAGGCCTGTCCACCCCTTTGTCCCCCCGCGTCATCCCAGGGCCTTCAAATTCCAAATCGACACCTTTTCGCGGTTTGGCCCGTGAATAGGGGAGTTTCACTCCCTGAAACTAATGGCGAGCTCTGGGTCGTCGTCGGGGAACCCCTTCCCTTTGACTACCTCCCCGATGGCGACGACAAAGACAACACGGGACGGATGATGACACAGACGGAGACGACCACGACGTGGGGGAACCCCTGCCCTCCCCATATGCTTGTGGCTGGTTCTGACCAGCACAGGCCTGTCCACCCCTTGTCCCCCCGCGTCATCCCTAACGTCCCTCCCTTCGTCTCGATTAGCCAAGTTGCATAAATATGAGACGTTGAGCAATATCCAGTCAAATTTGTCCTTGTAGTGGACGGTGTATTGATGACTGGATGTTTAGAGGTGCTGGGCGCAGACTCCGACTCGATTTGCCCATGAACCTGCCGCTTTGGTTGGTGAGGACTGTTGCTTGGGAAACGTCTATTGGGCCCTGGCCTAGGCTTGATGAAAGTTGCTGAGCGGAGCTTTGGCCAGGCCCTTCAAATTCCAACTCGACACCTTCTCGCGGTTTGGCCCGTGAATAGGGGAGTTTCACTCCCTGAAACTAATGGCGAGCTCTGGGTCGTCGTCGGGGAACCCCTTCCCTTTGACTACTTCCCCGACGGCGACGACAATGACAACACGGACGGATGATGACACAGACGGAGACGACCACGACGTGGGGAACCCATGCCCTCCCCATACGCTTGTGGCTGGTTCTGACCAGCACAGGCTTTGTCCACCCCTTGTTCCCCCGCGTCTCCCCTTACGTTCCTCCCTTCGTCTCGATTAGCCAAGTTGCATAAATATGAGACGTAAAGCAATATCCAAAAAAAATAATCCGTCGTTCAGATTGGGCCTATGCCTAGTGTCAATCTTGTTTGGCTCTCTGGTTCTCTCTCTCTACTCAACTCACGCGCGATGTCACAAGCAGTTTATTTAATTCTGCTTCATGACATGTTTGGCTGCGTCCAAATAGTCAACCAGATCCATGGCCTGAAATCGTTCCCCAAGTGATTGTAGTCTTACATCAATCATTTTGCAACGATTGGCAACTGTTTGGGAAGAGTTCCCCTTGTCAGATCTAGAATGTCTGCCTCCGTGTCTCGTTGGAGTCGTTAAATCAGAGGCATGTACTCAATGTTATGCCTTATTCGGCCATTCATAATTCCGCTCAACTTGCTGTGCCAGCCTTCGATATGGTTGTTTGTGCGTGGCCCATCATTGTCGAAATGATTTCAAATTGATCTGAAACACAGGCAGGTTCATTAATAATAAGAAGTAAAAACACTGTGTATATTTTATGACGTCGATAAAAGATGAACATGGTGATCATATCTCATGAATGACTCAAACTAATATTAAGATATTACCCCTTCGTTATAGAATGTTCCACATTAATTTGATTCATATAAATCTTTGTAGGCGCAAGGGCGAGAATGCCACCCAGAAGTAAAGGCGAGAGAGGCCTAAACTCCACTAGGTAAATGAGCAGTAGCTCGGGGTGTGGACTGTATGGTTTTGAGTGGAAATATGTTAGATATAACACGAGGGAAGGTGCCGTGAGCAGAGCTATTATCACATACCTGAATGAACGTGCTGTTGGTGGACGTACTGACGACGTGGTGACGGGAACACAAGCAGGCGACGTGGTGCTGCAGGGGGGCGTGTATAACGGCACTAAATGTTAGAACTTGCACTAAAACTTGCGAGAAAGTAGTGTTTTTATAATATTAGTAAAACACACGTGAGGTTGCCCAGAAAGAGGCGAGGGGTTTGAGACGAGTGTACACGCACGTACGTGACGCGTGGAGAGGTTACTGTACTTAGACCGTCCAGCGTGGCTGACCGACGTTACAAGTTGCTTACCGGCCGAAAGCACTTGGTCAGAGTTTGTTGTGAAGAATAGATCCGCACGACACCTATAGGCGAGGATGTGAAGGAAGTGAGGATATATTGGAATAGGCGTAAACATACCGGCTACCAAAATGAAGTGACATTTTCATGGCTAAGTCTGACGTAGAACAAAGAGAAGAGACAGAGAGTTTGCTTAGAAAGCAAGATAGGTCCCCTCCCCCTCTACCCCTTGGCGGACTCTTCAGTTGGTAGATTCGCAATCGCATCGTTCGTCTCGATTGTCTTGAGGACTGTCGGGATGGGCTGGATTGGCGTCACGGTACCGGGTGGTTCAGAATCTCTAGCATTACGCTGATGTTCACTTGTTGCCTCCGCCTCCCGTTGTTCTAGCTGTTAGCATCGTTCCGTGGTCCATTGCTCGCCAATAATTAGTTTATCAAAGCGTAGGAACACGTGGAACCCTTATTTCTTGGCCGCGATTAGATGCTTTTTAAGGTATTCTCGTTTGGCTTTAACCTCTTCGGAGTAATCCTCTGCAATCGCGTGTGGAGTTCCACGAAATTCGCGGCATTCCTGCAGAATCATTGTTTTTGTTTTGAAACTCACGAGTTTGAAGATTATCTCTTACCGGGTCTTCCTCCGATACGGTGAGCCTGTTCAATTTCCCAGTCTTGAAGGTTGATGTTGAGGTATTCAGATAGAACATTTCTGCGCGATTGATTTTCCAAGTAATGAACTTTGTTAAATAATCCATCAAGTGTTTTGTTTAATGAATTATTTTTATCTCTTAGTTCACAATTTTTGTTTGACAATGCTTGTATTTGTGATTTAATGCCACAAGAATCTTTGATTTCCGTTATATTTTTATCAAATAAAATGAAATTTTCTCTAGTTTCTGATTTAAATCAAACCCGTTCTGTATTATTAGTATTTAATTAGTTTATACATGGTTTACACATTTAACCCAGTTGCCTCAGTAGTAGCCTCGAACCAGCTCATGAAAAATACACAGCTCTCCATTCACTGACCAACGGCATCGACTTCAAGATAAGAATTCATCTTCAAATGACCATTGCCAAAAGACCTAAGTCCACTCAGAGAGAGGCCGTATCGTCTCAGTGTCAAAAGACGAATGCTTGTTGCCAAGATTAGGAGATATTCAAAATAATTGTCAAGATGACCATGCAGAGTTGGGATCAAGTACAGGAGTCCTATACTCGGAGGCCTTCCAACGTTTTTCATGTAGACCACGAGGCTTTCAATGGAAATCTTGGGGAACTTTTAGGTTGCGAATCAAAGAGTTAATTTCATGAATATTTTTTCGTACAGAATATGAACTTCAGTTTTAAACTCCATTCCATATACAGCGTCTACAATGCAGAATTGTTTGCAATTCTCCCTTGATAACAAGGACTCTAAATTCTTATTAGTGTCACGGATTCTTTAAGTTCCCTAGAGGCTATTTGCCAAATTTACACTACACACCCATTAGTTAGTAAAATACACCTTATACTGTCCAAACTTGGTGCAAAACAAAAATCAATAGTTTTTTGTTGGGTGCCAGGCCATTCTGGTATTTTAGGAAATGATCTCGCCGACCAAAGTGCCAAAGAAGCTTGTAACAAAGAACAAATTGATTGCCAAAGTCGTAACGCCTGATCTTAAAAGCATATTTAAACTTAAACTTAAAGAAAAGTGGTGCGAAGAATGGCATATCATGCAAAATAATAAGCTTCGCGAAATAAAAGGCGATGTAACACCTTGGATCTCTTCAAGGCGCTCTTCTCGACGCGAAGAGGTTGTTCTGACCCGTCTACGCATTGGACACACACATCTCACTCAAGGATACCTTTTAAAAGGTGAAGACCCACCACCCTGTGAGCAGTGTGGTGAGATTTTAACTGTTAAGCACATTTTAGTAGAATGTCCTCAACACATGGACGAGAGGAATGATTTAAACTAAAACCTAATTAAAAGAATTTTATCTGATGAATCTGAGAACATAACCATGTTTTTAAATACCTGAAATCAACACAGCTGTACAATAAGATTTACAAATAACATGTCATTATATAAGAGAATACGGGCACTGATAACCTAAGTGTTGTGTGCCCTTAACCCTAATAACTAACTAACAAGGTATTAATGTTAATTCTGTATTGTATTGTCTGAGAAGGAATAACAATTAGAAATCGTCAGCCATCTTTATAATTTTTGTTTATGAAGAAGCAGTACCACTGCTGCCAACTTGTGGTGAAAAATCTAAACTAAGAAAAAATCAGTTGATTAGATATAGCCACTGTCCCATTTATGAACCGTCTCCGTGTCAAAAGTGCCGTGCCAAGATTAGGAGATATTCAAAATAATTGTCAAGATGACCATGCAGAGTTGAGATCAAGTACAGGAGTCCTATACTCGGAGGCCTTCCAACGTTTTTCATGTAGACCACGAGGCTTTCAATGGAAATCTTGGGGAACTTTTAGGCTGCGAATCAAAGAGTTAATTTCATTTATATTTTTTCGTACAGAATATGTCTGTTCGTGATTTGCAGCACTCGTAATGTCTTCCAAATTTTTTTTCAAAACTCCTTCATGCCCGCAATGCATGTAATCAATTGGGACTTTTGTAGGAATCTCTATTATAGCAGACAATGGGGAGGAATCTTTACCTCCAAACACAGGAGTATTACGACTGATAGCTTCTTGTGCTCTCAAAGCAACATTGGCAGCTGTTTTAATGGTGAACTATCAACACTATGGAAATAAAGTCGGCGATTCTCAATAAACTCTCCAGGATGTAGACATTTCGAACAGCCAAACTCTCCGTTAAACTGTTTCATGTACAGTATGGCAGCCTTTGCAGATAAATCGGCAAGAATGCCTACAATTTTCACATTGTAAACTATGCCAGTATACAATTTAAAAGGAGTTAGACTTGACATCTGTTCCGTAATTTTCCTTAGAAAGAGGTCCATATTAGGTTTAGTGCGTGACCGCCTGCCATCAAGTTGGCTTACCTGTTACAAACGTGAAGTGGTTAGATTTGAAATGACTCTGGGGTCGGGTCATTACAATACCCCTTTCATAAAACAAATCTTTAGGGCATGACAAAAGAGGGTTTTGTCTTGCCGTAATAGATTTTTTCAAAAAAAGAAACATAAAACTTTCTTATTTATATTAGAGGCACCTTAAATTTTAAACAAAATAAACAATATAATAATAACAGCCCAGAGTTTTTCCATGAAATTCAAATTCCAACTCGACACCTTCTCGCGGTTTTGGCCCGTGAATAGGGAGTTTCACTCCCTGAAACTAATGGCGAGCTCTGGGTCGTCGTCGGGGAACCCCCTCCCTTTGACTACCTCCCGACGGTGACGACAAAGACAACACGGACTGATGACACAGACGGAGACGACCACGACGTGGGGGTACCCCTGCCCTACCCATATGCTTGTAGCTGGTTCTGACCAGCACAGGCCTGTCACCCCTTGTCCCCCCGCGTCATCCCTTACGTCCCTCCCTTCGTCTCGATTAGCCAAGTTGCATAAATATGAGACGTAAAGCAATATCCAACCAATCAGCCGTTTGAAAAACAACACAAGAAACAGTAACATCTAGATATTGAGGTTACCGCAGAATAAATCAACATATTATACAATTTATCGCAAGTACATTTCCTTGAAAACATACATAAGGACATGTCATGGATGTATTATAAAACGTAACCAAGATGTTTCTGGCAGGATATTGCTCTTCAGTCTATTTTCACGAAATTTTTAGTGAAGTATTCTGTATTTTGCTTGCATACCGACTCTGCTTTCTATTGCTCTTCAGTCTATTTTCACGAAATTTTTAGTGAAGTATCTGCATTTATTTATTTTTATTTGTATTGTATACAGGCGGGTATTGAGGATCCCCCTATGTTTCCTCATAACAGTCACTTACTAGGGGACTCTGCTTATACAATTTCACCACACATGCTCATACCATTCAGAGATAATGGCCACCTTACAAGACGTCAAAGACATTTCAATTTTAAAACTGTCATCAAATAGAGTGATCATTGAACATTTGCTTTATTACGTGGCAGACTTGGTGTCTCAAGATGCTTTACAATATGCGTACTAATTTAGTATCAAAGCTCATACTGGCCTGCTGTGTCCTTCATAATCTGTGTATGATTGAAGATGACGAAATTGAGCCAGATCCACTGCGTTGTGTAGACGTAGAGAAGAATCATCAGAATGAGGAACGGGACAACCGACAAGGAATTGAAAAAAGAGAATAATTGCAACAATGCTTCAAAATGTACATGGACAGTAACATAAATCCCATAAGTCCCACAACACTATAGAGCTAATAATTTGGGTTAAATGAAAACGTTGCTCATAGCCCATCGGCAACTGTAGCAACACTAGTAACTGGTATTGGTATTAGTGTAAGAATACAACAAATTAATTAAATGAATTAAAATTAAATAATTAAAAATTAAATAAACAACCGATCGACTCAACAAACGGAAAATATTTAATTTTTTACAAATTAAAAAGTTGAGACCATGAAAACTACAAAACAGTTCAATTGTATAATCGCAAAGGTAAATTTTGAGAACATTAAAGGAAAACATTTAAGATCCCGAATATATTAAAAAAGGTGTGAAACGGGTTATTTTGTCGCGTCGCGTGTTTACACTTACTAGTGTGTGAGTTCGACGTTTCGGAACCGCCCTGAAGATCGAACCCACAGCGGTTCCGAAACGTCGAACTCGCACACTGTGACCCTACTAAGTGTAAACACGCAACGCGGCGAAATGACCCGTCTCACACCTTTTTTTTTTATATGACTTTTACAACAATTTAGTTTGTTGATATCCTTAACAACTGGTCAGTCGTTTCATGTTAGGCTCTATAGCCTAGGTATGTGTAGGTTCACTTTCATACCTACCTGATAATACCTTATGTTGAACAAAATATGTGCCTAATTAAGACCCATTTGTTTAGCTTAAGTATATTCTACAATAATAAATAAATAATAAATAAATAAATTTTATTTAGAGTCTACCCACTCAGTTATAGAACTGATTTTCAGTGGGGGACTTTAAATCAAAGCGACCAAGCCAACCCTGCAGGCCCATCTGACTATTCATTACATCACTATTATCATGTAAAACAAGCCTACTTTAACAGCTTACCTGTTTATTTTCACATTTTCTTATGGTTATAGTAGCCACAGGAACGATGTGATTCCCTACAAAATGTTTTAG
The DNA here is from genome assembly GCA_024449915.1 of Sweltsa coloradensis. Classification (NCBI taxonomy): domain Eukaryota; kingdom Metazoa; phylum Arthropoda; class Insecta; order Plecoptera; family Chloroperlidae; genus Sweltsa; species Sweltsa coloradensis. Next base: position 28,168 of record JAMZAV010005052.1, read on the forward strand.
AAATTAAAACCAATAACCCCATGTACATGTCTTCAAGCATTGTTGTTTTAGCTAGAAGTGGATCAATGCTAGCAAGGTCAATCAAGGGAAACATTTTTTTGTTTCTGTTCAGTTGTTATGTTAGTTATCAGTTATGTTCAGTTCTGTTGTTAAATAAATGGATCACTCCCATCCCATGTAAAAAACAACTGTCCCTCGGAGGTTATATTTTCTTGTAACCAATTGTATGAGTAAATGCCTATTAGTCATTTTTATTGCAATGTTCTGTTTTAATGCTGTTATTAAAAAAGTGATTACTATAGGCATATCTATTTATGAAAAAAAATAAAAATATTTACTTGAGGTAGGCCCTTACAAAAGAGTACAAGATTATTATATTATGGCATTTTTCCCTGGCGTAGGCCTACATTAAAAACCAATCATTCCTTAGGCTCAGGTGCAGGTGCAAAAGACTTGAGTATGGCGATTAAATTATTTGTCGCAGCTAATTTTTCTTCGTGACGCCGTTCCTGGTCTTTCATTAGCTTTGCCAACCCATGGTGGCTCGGCATCATCTTTATTTATGTTTTGGCGCTTGCAAGGAAACTTTGGGCAAGAAGTGTGGCAATTTCTGCGGTGTAATGGTTGTGAGCTTTACAGACGGGCCAGCTTGAAACCACTGACCGAAGAAGCAGTACTAAGTGGAGTTATCTCAGGCTTGGTAAAAAAATATCCTCCATTGCGGTGAAATATAGCCATTTTATGCTGCCACGGCCAGTTGCACCGTTGTAGTCAACAATTGCTTTGTAGTTCTTTAAGATTTTTAAACTTGCTTTCGCATTTGTCCCATGTGATGTCATAGCCACTGGAGTTAAAATCGTTAGCAATTAATTTCCACACTGATTTGTTAGTCAGTTTATCGGATTAAAATTTATTTTCATACTTTTGGTATTAAGTTATTAGTAACGTTGTTTGTGGCACCGTCCAGCAAGTTTTTCCATAATCTGAAAACAAGAAATAGACTTGCTGTAAGATTTTGATTTTCTCATGAGAATAGGTCAAAGTGGAAAGTCAAAGTCTGGAAGATGGTTTTAAAGAGATTTACGTAAGTAGTCTGAGTTTACTTGGCCAAGTTGAGTGTGATATGAGTTTAGCTGTAGGTAATTTTTTTTACGTGTGTCATGATCATGGACATTTGCGTTTGCTGAGTAGGTATGTATATTTTTTAAATTACTAATTAGGTATGACGAGAGCGGGTTCCTCTTCCGTTGTTGGAGGTATGACGAGAGCGGGTTCCACTACCATTGTTGGAAGTATGACGAGAGCGGCATCCACTGCCGTTGTTGTACTCGTCGTTGTACTCAGCCCCAAAACTCAGCCAAGATTGACTGTCGTAAGTCCTCGGCGAAGACGTCCCCCCAATGTCGCGCTGACTCTCGCAACTGTCCCATAGCGACAGTAACCTGATAGCGCGGCGGTACTCGCGCTGCTTGTGCTTCTGGGTATTCCTCTAGTTCCTTCATAAATACAACTGGATGGGTACGTCCTCCGTAGCCATTAAAGATGGGTAGTTGAAGCTGAGGCCCGCGTCATCCCCTACGTCCCTCCCTTCGTCTCGATTAGTCAAGTTGCATAAATATGAGACGTTAAGCAATATCCAATCCAAATCTTGTTATCAGCCCTCCAAACATTGAACGCTCTACTTTCCTCCGTGGCCGCCACCCTGACAGCCGTTGGCGGGACGGTCTCCGAAGCCACGCGCTGCGCACTAAGCTCTATGCTCGACACGCTCTCCGTGAGCGTCGTTTTGGATGTCTGTAACGTCGACACCATCGTGGAAAGTGCGTCACTTGTCCCACGGATTTCGTCACGAAGGCTTTGAATAAGTCCGGCCACTTCCGAATTATCCGTCATGGTGCTAGGCCGGGGGGAGGGGGGTGGCGGTGGAGGGGGGTGACACCCTCACCAAGTGTGTGTTCTCATTACAAAATTAATAATATAAAATTATATATAACACGCGTCACAGAAAACGGTAGTGGCCATTTACATATTTCGCAGCATAGTAAAACGCAACCCTTTGAAGGGATTTTTTAATTTTGTGTTGATGTGTCGTGAGCGTAAGGAATAACCTGCGTTATCTCCTTGTCCTCAACGTTGCGTCGTCTCTTTGATCATTTTTAATAGGCCGATATACAGATACATTATCTCGTCAAAACTATATTTACAATTTTACATCAATATTCGAAACGATAATGGACAATCAAAGTTAGTTTAGTTTTTTAAGTTAATACTACACAAGGGACAATTTAAAATAAACTCACCTCACCTTCATCTGACACTCGACTTCTCGCCTCTTCCTCGTCATCATAACTTTCATCTGAGGCAGGATTATTAATAGTTTGAGGAATTTTCTGACACAGTTTAAGTTTCCCTAACATTCCACCAAACATAACATACTCCTTTTTCAAGACATTACCGGCAATGCCTTTCATCCAGTTTGCAATGTTAGTGAACAAATCGTCGGGGATAGCAGTTTTACCTAAAACCAATAGAGTTGCAGTCCTCGTACCCCTAGTGAGAGTGAAAACAGTAACTGGCTACTGTGAATGAATATGAATAAATAAATGAAATGCTTACTTAAATCCGTCGTACCTTGCACAAATGACATCATTCTTTCTTCCAACAACGCAGACAATTCTTTCAGTTATATACCTGCTTATGGAAGAAGTTACTTCAGAAAACACTTCTATTTTATATCTATCGATAGCTGAATTAGGAGTGGCGTCGCTTTCAGGAAATAAAGGGTACTCGCACACCCCAAGCTGTCACTCATTTTCAATTCACCCCTAGAACTTTGGCGGCATATAGCGTTCATGTTAGTGGCGTACATGAATAGACTTCATTTTAACAATAAATAAACAAAATACTTGTGACACACCTCACAACTCATCGCGACACACCAGTGGGTCGCGACACAGTGGGGCTACAGTACACAGCGCAGCGGCAGTCTCGCAGTCGGTCAATTGTCCTTGTCGGAGGCGGACGTGTTCTGTCTTCGTTCTGTTCTTGTTCGGTCTCCACAGTACAAGGACTTGGCTTCTGTAACTACTGAATGTGTTTTTTTTGTGTGTTTTACCGTTACGAGAATGTCTGTTCTGTCCAGACTGAAAGTTTTTTTACTCCCTTTTCTGTATTGCTCGTCAGTCAAGTGCTTGTTATCTCGGTATTGCGCCCCGTTTGTTCCGTCCATACAGCCTGTGGGATTTATGTTTGGTCAGTGATGTCAGATTGGTTTCAGATTGGAAGGTTAATTTCTCTACATTCTGCCCTGCTTGTTAGGGATGCACTCGACATTGTTGTACTCTATCTGTTCTGTCGTTACAGCAAGTTGCATAAATATGAGACGTAAAGCATTATCCTATCCTGAGGGGAATGTTCGGGAAGTGTTAGGTTCTGTTCTATGTGGGATGAGAGCCTTGAAACACAAAAGGTCGCCCTGTTTTTGTGCTGAGTTTTCTTGCCACTTCCTTCGGGCTTTCATTGATACATTGTTGTTATTGTTAAATAATGTGTCCCCTCACAACTGCGCGAATTAGCCTTTTTGTGAATTCGTTCTCGGACATTTCAAAGTTAGTTAGATGAGTAGAGAACAATACTTTGGCTTTTTGGTGCACTCTGCGATTGGACACACTTACTAAATAAGAAAGTGTACATAATCTGTTTCAAGCGTTTGTAAAAAGTTGGCGGGAGGGGCTGGGGGTGGTCTTTGATTGACGTAAAAATCCCGGTTATTAAAGCCAGTAAAAGGGTTGACTTGTAGATTTTTAGGCCTATGTCAGTTAAAGCAAGTTTTCTCTTGCTTCTCTCTGGGGTCCTCGCAGTTCCGTCGGGTTTCCGTGTATATGGTTGCCAGGTTCTGGACCAAACGCTGAGCATAGGCAGTAGGAGTCTCCGTCTTACTTCTCTGTTATCTTGGTTGGAGATTTGGGTGGTTAAACTCGCTCCCAAAAGTTAGCATTGTTGGGGAAAACTGGATGTTTTGCTGATGGACGATCGGATTGAAAAACAAACTGCCTGTAGGTATTTCCCCTCAGTATAGGCCTTAATTCGTTGTTTGATTGTCTTGATCATTCTTTCAGTCGGATTACCTTCTGGGCGGTAAGCAACTATTTTTTGTTTGTTTTTATAGAAGATATGAGGAAAATTCTTGTCTTGAATCTATCAACCTCTGCTAGTCACTCGATTTAACTCAGTGGGTTAATATATTCTAGTGTGCTATAATCTACTATCTACCTGTGGGTGAGGTGAAATGCGCATTGTTACAGTTGGTTTGTAACAACAGTAGAATCCATAGATATTGTAATATCTGCGAAAGTTAGTATCGTTGCGATGAACCTCACTACACTTTTAAATATAGCTCGCAACCAACTTTTATACGTCTTGGAGATCATGTGCTAGTGTCATCATAAGATTTTGAATAATTTCCATGCACTTGACGTGCAACAACGATATGACCTCGCCGCCCCGCACCTTTTGACTGCCATCTACACAGGCCACAGCAGCAACACACAGCGCAGCAACAGTCTCGCAGTCGGTCAGTTGTTCTTGACTTCTTGTTGCAGGCGGACGTATTTGGTCTCCGCTATTCGTTCTGTTCTTGTTCGGTCTCCACAGTAAAAGCAGTTGGCTTCTGTTACTACTGAATGTGTTTTGTTTTTTGTGTGTTACCGTAACGAGAAAGTCTGTTCTGTTCAGACTGAAAGTTATTTTTACACCCTTTTCTGTATTGCTTGTCAGTTAAGTGCTTGTTATCTCGGTATTGCGCCCCGTTTGTTCCGTCCATACAGCCCGTGGAGTTTATATGTGGTCAGTGTGAGATAGCTTGTCTTACAGCTGCATGTTTTGTTTCAGCAAGTTTTGGCTGTTGTGTCCTCATATTGTTCTGTTAAATGTTTGTTAACTTCAAGTGGTTGTCTGTTCTGTCCAGAGTGGAAGGTTTCGTTTGCTTTTTATTCTACCCTGCTTGTCTGGTAATGTCTTGTTACGACTCACAACAGAATAACATGCTGTGTAGTGTGTGCCCTCCCTTGTACTGAAGGTACGACCTCCTACTTCCCTACTTTCTTGTCGGGAGGAGGTTGTTTTCCGGGATTCCGGGATTCTTGGAATCTGTATGCAAAAACACTACCACAGATTCACCAATTAGTCCTACCTTCAGATATGAAAGTATTTTTTAAACACAAGCTTAATATATCAATGGCAAAATTATTGGGACAAGATTGCGTGCCAACTTAAAACCATGTTAAAAGTGGTTTAATAATGAACAATTGGGTACTTGCTGGTGTACTTAATTCATAAAAGATCCAAGGAATTAAAAATAAAGTCTCTAGAAGTAAAATCCAATCAATCGAATCTTCAGTTTTACGACCTCATTCCAAAGTTGCATTTTAAGATTTTGTTTAAACATGCTTGGGCCTAGTGTTTGGCTTGCTGTTCAATACTAGGATAACAATGCTCTAAAAGAATCTTTAATGATATTCATGGAAACTTATGTAGGAATTAAATAGGTTGTAGATGATAAAGATAATTTGCAAATGACATTCCCATAACAGTCTTCTTCATCTCCCGTGGCACAATTGTTTTAACGCATTGTCAGCTATCGAAAACTTCTCATCCTTGTCGGACGGCATGTATTTAACGAGCACTTGATCGGCGTCCAGTGTCATGCCGTTCACTTCACCCCCCTCTGCCACTAACCTAGCGATTATTGGTGCAGGCTTAGGGTCCTTATGCTGAAGTTCCCTCCACATCCTTAATCGGTAGTAAATTCCAGAATACTTTTGAGGTCCTTCAATTTGGCAGCTTTTATTGGCCGTGGTGCATCATACTTTTGTTCTTAATTCAAGCACACTAGTGGTGCGTTGTTTCTTCTAGCTGTTGATGGACGTCCCCGAGTAGTTTTAGATATCTCCACAGCCTTCCAAGATTGGAAATTTATATTTTATTATTTATACATCTTAGTGCGATTGTCCTAACCCAAACAAAGTAATATTTCCTTGAAGGTTTGTTTTTACAGTTTGATAACAATTTGACAACAATTAATTCGAGGAACTAGGTTTCTTATTAATCCAATAGCCCTAAATAATATAATAGAAATAATATAAAGTAAGCCTGGTGTATATATAGGTATGCCTACAGTCCCTACACTATAGACCATTTGTTACTTTGTTTGTATATGATAAGGATAAGTAAAAATACAATGCATTGATGGTACACGCACTCGGTACACCATCACAGGCTACCGGTCGGCCGGTCTATCGCCTTGCCTTCACTAACTTCAGTAAAACTAGGGTAAAGTTTATTGTGTGGGCGGCTGATATGCGTGTAAATAGGTATTTCTCAATTTGTAGGCCTAAACATAATAAATACAAAATATAATAAATATATATTGGTCTGACATTGAAAATGAAACAAAAATTATTTGCCGGCAACTTCATTTTCGAGCGGTACTGAACCCGAGTGTCGTTATTTAACTGAGGTAGGTGACGTCCAAATAAATTTTTGCTTGAGTTGCGGGGCAATGGAATAGGGGCTACAGGGGTTGCTGGAAATTCTGGCTGGCAAGATGATGTTTCATGTGAAGGGGTGATGTGCAGTTCGATGGAAGAATCCTTGTGGGCTGGTGTGGTTGATGATTTTACGTGTCGATTGGCCTCGTTGTTCAGTTTAATCTTCATATCTTTCCTGATTTCTTCAGTAGTGCAACATTCGAATTTTTGCAAGACATAATTTAAAGCAAAAGAAAGGTAATTAATTAAAAACACTTCGAAACAGTCAATTATCACAGCAACTTTGTTGCCAAATGCAGTCTGAAAAGTTATCGGTATCGACTTCATTAATTGTTCTCGCTGGGGCCACCTTATAAGGGGTTTCAGGCAATAGTACAGCAGTCCAAACCACTTATAAAAATCCTGGACACTGTCGACTGCGAAAACTTCGAACCTAAAATGCCAAATATTGCCGTTGGAGATTGAGACGTAATCACATCAACACAATCATCATCCTCCTCAAACTTGGGCAGCACATTGAGGTGGTTAGAGGATATTTAATTACATAAAAAATTAAAACACTGCCATTAGCATCGCAAAGTTTGGTAGGCCTGTGTAAATCTTGACTTTATTTAATTTCATCACATGTTCACTGAAATTTACTCCGTTGAGGAGTCGATCAGTCAATTGATGTTATTCAGTGCGAAGAGCTTGAATTTCATCGAGTAGTCGATCAGTCTCGAAAGAGCTGAGATCTGTCTGAGTACAAGCATCGTAATTCGCAATAATACCAATAATAATTTTTTTTAATAGTTTGCAGTTAACTAACGTAAGGTCGTCATACTTACAATGAGGGTAATCAACGGCAACACACTTTTTTCTCTGCTTTTTGCCTTGGAATGTTAAAATCCATCTTCGAGATATTGTTTCAGTTATCGATGGATGTTGATGAGTTGCCGTCAGGACATAACTCACATCGGTGATACTTTTCCAAATTGTTGAAGAAAGTAGCTAAAACCAGTAACCCACTGCTTCATTGGTGAATTTTTCCGTTTGCCAATTATCCTTTTCGATTTTAATTGAGTTGATACATTTTTCATGATGTGGTTGCAGCAACAATGCACAGTTATAGGAGTTGGAATCGTAGTCTCATGTGCAGCATGACTGTCAGTGCAAATACTATATACATTACTTTAAGATACTGCTGTAGAGTAATCTTGTTCCAGCCCTGAATTACAGCTATTATGATGGCCCAGCTCAAATCTACTATAGCGGACTTAAATGGAAAATATGTTCTAGTGATTTGACTTAGCCAGTATTTGTACTTTGCCAAGAAGTTTCCAATAGTAACCGCATCGTGCTTCGAGCTTATCATCTCTAACATTGGAACTATCACTCATTTATATTTACAGTACATGCATAGTAATGAATACGAAAGATTTAAAAATTATTGTTTTTAATTTCTTGCATCATGTAAAGCTGTTTGAACAATTTTATCAAGATTATAAATATGACAACAACAACAACATATAGGTACTGATAACTCAACTGTTGAGTGTCCTAAAAAAACACTAACTTACTTACTAACTAAGTATATATTTATTAAATTCTGCCAGGCTGGTCGAGAGTGGATATGTAGATGGTAACGAGGAAATGGAGAGAAACGTGGGTGTAGAGGGAAATTACGAGGAAGACGAAAATGAGGTTTAAGAGGCAAATGGGGATATATTATGTAGATTCAGAGGATGTAGGTCAAGAGGTGACGGATAGTAGCCATGAGCTGTCTTTAACAAATGATGGGTTTATTGTGTGTCTGGAGGAAAAGAACTCGTCGAGCAGGGTGTAGTAAGGCCAGGAGGTCGGGATGACCACGTCCCCTTTTGGCTCACTCCATTGGGTGGATTTTTCATAATCTTTAAGAGACCAGAACCAAATTAGAGGATAATCAAAGTTGATATACAGATAAAAATTTGGAGATTTCTCTTCGATGAACCTTTGACTACCTCCCCGACGGCGACGACAAAGACAAAACGGACGGATGATGACACAGACGGAGACGACCACGACGTGGGGGAACCCCTGCCCTCCCCATATGCTTGTGGCTGGTTCTGACCAGAACAGGCCTGTCCACCCCTTGTCCCCCCGCGTCATCCCTTACGCCCCTCCCTTCGTCTCGATTAGCCAAGTTGCATAAATATGAGACGTAAAGCAATATCAATCAATCATCTCTTCGATGTAACTAAAATGGCCAACCGAAGACATGAATTTAACGTCAGCATAATCTCCGTTTGTACTCTCAAGAACACCTGGCACCCAGTGGAAAACCTTCATAAATAACCTGTAACCCATTGGTTGATAGCTGGTGTTTTTTAGCGAGTTATCCTCGACAATTGGTTCGTTAACTGGCTCTTCTTCTTCATTAGTATCGTCAGCTTTGAGATGAACTCGGACAGAAGATTCGTCAGGTGCCATTGCATGGTACGAATACTTTATGACATACAAGGCCTCTGCTGACACCTGGTGTATTTTTAAGGTAGCCTTGACACAACTCGCACCATCGATAGCTCGACTTCGTTTCACACTAACATATGGTACGTTCGTTGCCAGATTACTGCAGAGCGCAGCAAATGTTTTTCTGCATTTCGAATAATGTTTCATTTAGAACGCACTGGGTTTGATAAGTGCCTCGTCTGTAAGTACCTAACTGCAACTTATGTTAGTAAACTTCACATCATTCATATTGTATTTCATGTATTTTTCTAGGCCTAGCTAACCTATAAACATATTATTTATTGTACCAACACTACTGAGTGTCTTACAGGAGAGTATTTTCATTTCTATAATGAATATATTAGTTATTTGTTATTAAATCTAATGGATCTACTTAAAGGTGGGCTGTACTCAAGGATCCGAGAATTTTCTTAAGAATGGCAATGTAAAAACGAGAATGCCAAAAAACCCCATCCAAAACGGATAAGAACTCGCGAAACAACAGCGCGTTGAAGTTCTGGGGTGGACGTCCGTGACGTCACCGCTCCCACTCACCCAGCGGTCGCAGCCCGCGGACCTCATGCTGTCTGACCGAACTGTGCTACGGGGAACAACAACATATTTCCTTTATATATGTTTGGGGCGTTATAGGGGTAGCAGTGCGAAGTGGACCATCCTTCTAATTCAATGTAAAACGTGGTGTACATACTGTAGTTATATTGAAGCGTTTTTTTTTTTTAATTATTATTCTTATTGACTAAATGCCAGGCGGTAGTGTTGTGATTTTGTGCTAAAACGTATTATTGTGTATTGTATTGCTAGATAACCCCATGATTATGACATAAACACGCGTCAATATGACTATATGTTGTGTATTCGGGTGCAGTAATCAGCCAGGAAAATCAGTGTTTCGTCGATGGAAAAGAAAGTTAGTTTTCAGTTTCCAAATCGTGATAGATCGCCGTTTCGTCATAAATCTTGCTTGAAGAAAATTAATTGCGTGGGGTTTACACCCTAGTAAATATTCAGTTGTGTGCTTCCAACTTTTCTGACGAAGACTTTGAAATATCATCTAATTTATAAAAAAAAAATCAGTTTGGCATGCCGCATATTAGGCTCAATTTTCGAATCCCGTGTTAAAAAAGGATTCAAAACCGTCAATAAAATTAAAAGGGGAGATTCATCGTTTCAACATGTCACAAAAAAGCGCCGAGTGGGACTTAGTATTTGTACCTAAAAAGAAAGATAGTGAGCGATGCTGTCACAGAAAGCGAGAGTTTGAAACAGAGTTACAATGTATTTATTATTAGTATTGTAGTTGGTAGTTATTAGTATTGTATAGACCCGAGATAGAAATTCATGTCCTAAGTTTCATTGTATCACTCATGCATTTCAAAGCAAATCAAAGCGTAACGCAAGACTGAATACTCCAATTTACATCTTCCCCATTTCCGTTCCCCACCCACGCAGAAAGAGTTAGTAATGAAATCAACAACTTTCATACACTGTATAACATGACGTGTATATATTAGTTTATTGGTGCAAATATATCTTTCAACTGTTCAAAATGATTGGTCACAGTTAATGGGGGTTAAGGGGTTGGGGGCTCAACAATGACCGTTTTACACAATAAGACACCAAAAGTTATTTTCTCGAGTCTTCTGTACTGCATCATAAACTTTCACCACGCAGTCAGTACTATAGTGTTTTGTGAGTGTGGTGGCCGTTATTCAACCTATCATTTTGAGCGTCGACGTTTTGATAGAAGGAGAATAAACCAAAAAAATCACTTATAGGCATATCAGGGAATATTGATTGGTGTAATTGTGGGGAGTGCGTAATAACGTTGATTGACGAAACTAGTGTGTATTCACTGTGTTGCAGTGACAGTAAAGTAATAAGGGAACATCGGGGCAGTGCTGACTGTATCACAGAACATATTATTTTTTTAAAGTGTCGTGTTAAATCTTTATACACTGAAGACAGCAAATCACTTATTAGCTTTGCATGCGCCTGATAGCCAATTAGTAATTCTAAACGAATCATTTCATAATACATAATATCGCTACGTTGCTCACCAACAATTTGTTTACTGGATGAATTCGTGGTCAACATTTGGCAAAAAGAAAAGGAAGGTTATTGGGACACCCATCGTGTGTTGTGAACTGTATTCGCGCGAAAGGTACCCAGAATCAACAGGGTTCTACCCTTCTACGTTGGTTTTAAAGCAGCTGACGGTTACGAGCCTGAGTATTTTGAATAACTTCTTCATTGGTGAGTAATTGAGTTTATTATTTTGTTATTATGGTTGTTATTTAATATTACTATTTATTGGGGTAGTGAGTCCGGCGAAAGCAGGGGCTTGAGCCATGCACGCATGGTGTGTAGTTGGCTGCAGCCAGCGACCCGCGGCCGTCGAGACTAGGGAGCGGTGACGTAGGCCACCCCCACCCCTCCAACTTTGAGGAGGGCTAGCTCTTGAACGGCTCGTGCGTTTGAGCTCGGGTTTTTACTAGGGTTATCGAAATCGTGTCAAAAATGTGTTTAATACATAAAAACGCGTTTTGAAATTTACCCCACTTTAACTACAGCCCACCTTTAATTCATAATTGTTACTTTCAAATTTCTAGTCTTGTATTTTACCCCGTAGTATTAGTCCTACGTTTCTTAAGCCTAGACCATTTGGCGCCCGCCAGGAAGTCCCTCTCCATCTAGGGCTTCCAAGGCTTCCGATATTTTAGTAATTTACTACTAAAAAAACTTTTACCTTGTATTTAACTGTACTATATAAGCCTATTTATTATTTTTATAATAGCCATAGCACTGTCCGTTGTTCACCGAATCAGCTCCTGGGACCTACGACGCCCAATTTAACCCGCACCGAGCAGCTGCTACGTTTAAGTAAGAGTTTATATTTTGTGTACATATTTCTTTATTGGCACCTTTTATTCTTACCAACTAAAGTATGTCACAACTATTGGTACATAAGTTTACCGGAAGTCAGTTATTAATTTGTCGTTTATAACAACTTCAGTTATTTCGCGTTCCAACGTATGCCCTATCACATTTTTAAATTGATTGTGCATCACTGTATAATTTGAAAAGGAAAGGTAACATCAGAGATGAGGATCCCTATTGGTACGTGTCGCTCCTCCTCCCCGTCTGTCTTTTTTCTAATCCAGGATTTCCCAGTAGCCAAAGGTGCCTTTTTTTAGCATTAAGTCAAGGCAGTCTGGACATGGTCCAAAAGTGGGTTATAAAATTTGAACGTTCAATACCCAGAGAGTTTTGCTTATAATAAAAACCCAAGCAGACTGTTTGAGTGGCTGACATCATCACTGACCACAGCGTAAGAATAAGCGTCTCTTTGAACCCATAAACAACGGGTGAAAATAGTTGTTTGGGTGTGGCGCCATGCGCAGATTGAATCTCTCGGGCGGGTAGTAGGCTTGGGGATAGTGCATATAGGCAAAATTCCATGAAGTATTTGATCATTTTTTTCATCTCAGTCACGTTTTGATTTAATGTGCTCCCTTGGAGCCAACCCCGCTTCTCCTGTTGAGTGTCTATAGTTTCTGCAATCAGGAAAGGGATTCTGGCAAGAAGTCCACTGTACCTATTTATCCTTTTTTGAAATTAGCCCCTTGGTCCCCGATTGCATAGCCCATTTCCTCGTCATACACAAGCGATCGTTTTTATTTCTCTTTTTAGTGATAAAAAGGCGCGTGGGCCAGCTTGCGTTGAGCTATGTCGCAACCCCCTCCTAAACCTTTGTTTTTTTTCTTTCTTCAAGGTTATTTTTAAAAATTTCGGGCATTTCCGTACTAATCTGTTAAGATGAATTTTTTAATGAATATGGCCTTACCCGGGGCTGGAGTGATTGGAGCATATCCAATCAACCACCCGGGTTACCCCATTTGGTGGAAACTTTGTTATACAATTTTTGTCCATATCCGGAGACATCCGACTTGCTAACTTCTACTTCTCTGGCATTTTTTTCTTTTAAATAAGGGCTGAACTTCTCATATGTATTTTGAAATCGGTTTCGGTTTATTCCGAGGTGTCTGGAGGCTATCGGTACTAGTTGGTGTTGATGTAATTGATTCTGTTGGCGATGGGGTGGGCCTGAGGTGGCCAGCAAAGGCCACATCGATCCCATGCACCATCATAGTGTGCATATGCGGGACATTGTGTATTACCTCTACTGACAAAAACTGAGCCACAACCCAGAGTTTCATCTTACTAACACGTATAATGACGGGGGCAAAAACGATCAAAGTGTGTTTTTCAACATGTGCAGCTATACCAGGTTTATAGGTGTATCCCATGCAGGGAAAGAGTGGGACCTTTAAAAAATGTTTAAGGAAATTGTCTGAATATATCCCCACAGGTTTCGCTTTTAAAACCCTAATGCCTGAATCATAAGGAACCATAACAAATCAAAATATGTTTTTTTTTCAAATCAAGAGATTTTAAAAAAAAAAAATTTTTTTTTTTTTGCTTCTGTTTTTGATTGGGGATTAGCTTTTGCCACGGCTGTTAGGGTTTAATTAAAAATAAATTGAAACAAAGGGAAATTTTTGTTATGGCTGGTGCTTAATTTATTTGAGCTTAAATGTGAAAATATTAAATGATTTATAATTATTATTTAAATACCTTGTTTTCGTTCATTAAATTGTACACTTTTATTCGTAATTATATTATTCCACATGGGTTTTTTAACACTGAAAATCCAACAAAAGTGGAGCTATTTAGTGTTTTTTCACAATAAAAAATAAAAAATGAATATAATAACAATTGCAGGCCCTATAGCCTTTAGTCTAACCCTAGGTATTCGGTTTTAAAGGGCATCACAATGTGAAATTGTTATGTATAATCAGACTACCTTTATTTTTGTAAATCTTGTTTCACACGCATCATGAACGCAGGCCACAGTGGTGGTGGTAGGCATACATAGGCTAGTTTTGTTACACTTGCTTTTTTGCCTATTGGTGAAACTCAACAAAACAGTTCCTCTCTTGTGTAATGGCATAGATAACTTTGCATTTTAAACAGACCAACTCGGTTTTCTTGTCACACGTTGGATATAGGCCATCTTTGACGGGGTTTTAACGCATGAAGGCCTAAAGCGCAACTTTATTTTCTCCTGCAGTTAAATTCCGGGATTGGTGTTGTAGGTCCTCTCTTCATCTTCTTTACATGTTTTCAGCGTCAACTGACGTTGCACTGCTTGGTCTTTCCACGCTTTCCGTTGGGTTAAAAATCCTTGTCCATCTTGCACAGTGCTTCAGCAAGTTCCAACTTGAACGAGTACTGGTTCATTATAGTTTTTTTTTGCCATACCTTGTTGCAAGGAATCATTCGTGAACATTAACCACCCATTTTCAAACACCATGTTGACGACAAAGACAACACGGATGGATGATGACACAGACGGAGACGACCACCGACGTGGGGGGAACCCTGCCCTCCCCATAGACCTGTGGCTGGTTCTGACCAGCACATGCCTGTCCCACCCTTGTCCCACCAACGTCGCCTCTTACGTCCCTTCCCTTCGTCTCGATTAGCCAAGTTGCATAAATGAGGGCGTAAAGCAATATCCAATCCAATCCAATCAAACACCATGTCAAGAAAGTGGAAGAAAACTCTCATGTTTTTACTTGCGGGACCTAAGGCCTATCCTGTAGTAGGCTATCTGGCCATCTAATAGGTCCAACCACTCCCATAAACGTGTTGTAGATGTCGACGGCAGCGGTTTTAACAATATCCACGTGGACCTTATCCTTGTTATTCCACCGGCTCACTCCACCCCAAAAGGTTTTTCCCCACTGGTGAAGGGGTTACGCTAGATCTACTGCTTGCTGCCATACCATCTTATTACTCGAAGACTGACCCCTTCCAACACGGCCTAGGGTCATCCAAACTCCAACTCGCAACCTTCTCGTGGTTTGGCCCGTGATTAAGGGAGTTTCTTCTCCCTGAAACTAGTAGCGAGCTCTGGGTCATCGTCGGGAACCCCTACCCTTTGACTACCACCCCGACGGCGACGACAATGACAACACGGACGGATGATGACACAAGACGGAGACGGGCCACGACGTGGGTGGAACCCCTGCCTCCCCATATGCTTGTGGCTAGTTCTGACCAGCACAGGCCTGTCCACACCCCTTGTCCCCCCGCGTCTCCCCTTAACGTCCCCTCACTTCGTCTCGATTAGCCAAGTTGCATAAATATGAGACGTTAAGACTTAACGTCTCATATGTATTCATTTAAATTTTTGAAAAGTACCCCTAGTTAAGTGACCTAAAACACGTTTTAAGGTAAATTTCAATGACGAATAAGGGTTAAATAGGAAGTCAATATTGTCTACATGATCAATTGCTTACCTGAATGTACATTAGTCGACAGTCCGCTTGGAAGACATGTTGTGTTAATTGTTTGTAATGGTGTTTGAAGACGACATATCGCGAAATTTTTTCGTAAAAAATGACTGAATTTTCGATTGTTTCATAATTCCAATTTGATTTCGTAATGACACTCACAAACACTGGACATAAATGATTAATTATTTTCTAAAATCACATGACTTGTCTCTCAAAGCAACTCAATGTATAACACTGATCTGTCTAGGCGCATAACACCAACACGTCTTCACCCGAATCAGCTTGATTACTACCGAGGGCAAGCTGACAGTTTTCAGGGTTTTCAGTGTTTGCTTTCCTGAATTTGTCCCCCTTGTCCCCCCGCGTCATCCCTTACGTCCCTCCCTTCGTCTCGATTAGCCAAGTTGCATAAATATGAGACGTAAAGCAATATCCAATCCAAAATCTTCCTTTTGTTTTGCATGCGACAGTGCCCGACTGTCCGCGGGCATGTCATAAAAAGGCCCATATCTGTGGGTCCCCTTGGAGGTATCGGCAGCATTCCTCTTCGGTCGGCCTCCGTCCTAGTTTGGTTGCAACTGCGTTTGTCATGGTGGTCCATGCCAGGTCTCTGCAGAGTTCGTCCTTGCAGGTCAGCAGCCGGTATGGATGCGTGACCGCAAGGACGGTCGCGGGAAAGTCGGCCAGGGGTAGAAGTCCCACTCCACCCTCGTGCATGGCCATGTAGGCAAGCTCAGCGCTTGCGCGTTGCGGGAGATACAAATGCTGGAGTTACATTGTCGCTAGTGAAGCTTTTTTTAAGACACTTGACTTTAATGTTCCTTGTTGATAATTTGCCCAAAAAATATTTATGAGCGGGTTCTTTTGCAGTCGTCGATATTTCTACTAAATCCCAACTACAAACAACTAGAGGAACTAGACTGTTACGATTGAGGTTCTTCATCATGGTTTGGACATCGCCATCAAATTCCAACTTGCAACCTTCTCGTGGTTTGGCCCATGATTAGGGGAGTTTTTCTCCCTGAAACTAATGGCGAGTTCTGGGTCGTCGTCGGGGAACCCCTTCCCTTTGACTACCTCCCCGACGGCGACGACAAAGACAACACGGACGGATGATGACACAGACGGAGACGACCACGACGTGGGGGAACCCCTGCCCTCCCCATATGCTTGTGGCTGGTTCTGACCAGCACAGGCCTGTCCACCCCTTGTTCCCCCTGCGTCATCCCTTACGTCCCTCCCTTCGTCTCGATTAGCCAAGTTGCATAAATATGAGACGTAAAGCAATATCTAATCAAATCAACCACGAGTCGTCTACGTGTTTCCGCTACCTGAAAAATACGACACGTCGTTAGCAAACACTAATTTTACTGCACTAATAATAAATTTATTTTTTAATATTAAATCGTATGACTTACCCCCGGCACGGGTTGTTCTGCTGCTACCTCTACTAACGTCCTCCCGGTAGGCGGAAACGGAGGCTGCCGCGGCCTCGTCCGCGTCTCGTCGCTGTCCTCGATGTTATTCACCGGTACAAATCGGGGTGGACTCCTGTACGGGACCGGTGACGGCGGCGTCCCGACCGCCACGCGTGGGCATCTCCCGCTCCCCTCCCATAGATCTCTCCGGTGTCGACGAGGCAGCCTGTCCACTCGCGAGTGCCGCCTCCGCCCTCCGCGGCGAACGCCGCGAATACCGCCCTGTCCATGGCGTCGATGGTTTCCCGTTGCTCTCGCGAAGTGCACGCCGACGTCGAGCATTCCGCCACAAGCTTGGGTGGCTTCCGGCGGAGGACCGGTGACGTCTGCTCAGTAGCCGCCACTAGCTGCGGCATCCCCCGCACGACCCCTGTCGAGGAGCACGCCGAAGGCGGCGAGTCCTGCCTTGGTTGCCGCCCCGGCAACTCCTCGTTGCCTCCCCGCGCGCGGACCGATGACCGGTACGGCCATGATCCGTCGTCGCACCCTGCCGAGGACCGTGACGTCTGCTCAGGAGCCGCCACTAGCTGCGGCATCCCCCGCACGCCCTGTCGAGGAGCACGCCGGAGACGGCGAGTCCTGCCGTGGTCGCCGCCTCGGCAACAACTCGTTGCCTCCCGCGCGCGGACCGATGACCGGCACCGCCACGATCCGTCGTGCGCTATTAAAAATAAAGGGTTCTAAACTTAAATCTTCTCAGATTAGTGGGGCCCACTTGTCAAAGCGGGTGCTATTGCACGACTGGGCCCCCTCCAAATATAAAAGTAGGCCTAAATAGTGGTCACAAATCACAAGGGAAACAATGGGCAAAATTTTTAAAAAGGTGTGATTTAAAAAATAAAGGGTTTTACATCAACAAAAAGTCCCCAAATTTAGTAGGGCCTCACTTGTAAAATCAGGTGCTTTGCACTACTAGGTCCCCTCACTAATATAATAAGTTGCCTTAAAGTGGGTCACAAATCAAAAGGGTACAATGGATCATAAATTAAAAAGGGTACAAGGGGAGCAAATATTATAAAGGTTGATATTAATAATAAAAGGGCCTTTAAAAATTCCCAAACTCGACCCCTTCTCGCGTTTGGCCCTGAATAGGGGATTTTTTAACTCCCTAAAACTAATGGCAGCTCGGTCGTCGTCGGGAACCCTTCCCTTTGACTCTTCCCCGACGGCGACGAAAATGACAACAGGGACGGATGAGACACAGACGGATACACCACGGTGGGGAAAACCTCCCCCTTCCCAACGCTTGGGGGCTATTCTGCCCACACAGGCTTTGTCCACCCCTTGTTCCCCCGCGCCCCCCACCCCTTACGTCCCCCCCTTCGTCTCGTTACCCAAAGTTGCAAAAATATAACGTAAAGAAAATACCCAAACCCAAAAATCCTTAAAAGCTTCTCAGATTAGTAGGGCCTCACTTGTCAAACTATGTGCTCTGCACTGCTGGGCTCCACACTTTTTGTTAATTGCTCTGCCCCCTCTGGGGGGTTGGGTGCTTTACATATCCTAAAAACATGACCACATAACGGCAGTATCTCCCCTTTTGGGAAAAGTAGCTGTACAGCCCAATTAAATAATTATCAGTGAAAACTGGGGGGGGTGGTAGTCTTTGATTCTTGCGTTCCTAGCCTGGCGCCTGGAGTGAAATTGCTTCCTCCTGGTCCTGTGTGGGGCCCTGGTCCGGTACGAGTGAATGACCTGGTTTGGGTCGTGTAAAGGGGCTCTGATGTGTAGTATTGAGGATTAAAGACAGGAAACTTACAAAGAAAGGTGTGTTTTTGCTGGTCTGCCCTGGGCCTTCCCCAGATGCCAGGGCCCTCTCTCTACAACTCCAGGGGGAAGGCACCTTTACAGGGGGTGCCTTTTTAATGTACACAAAATGCACAGGCGGTGTACTATACTCTTCACATCTCCCTTTTTTCCCAGAACCAGTATTTAAATATTACCAAATTTTTATTTTTTAAATTTATTATTCTTTAAACAAAAAAACAAAAGTTATACAAAACTAGTTATTATAATTATTATTAACACAACAACTAAATTAAAAAAACTAAAACTTTCTTGGCTTTCTGATCTCTCTACCCTCTGAAACATACCTTTATTACTAGTAGTACTAGTAGTATTGGGGTTGTATAGTGGCTCTTTTATGCTATCTTGAGCAGAAGAGTAGAGTTTAACTTTTTTCACCTTCTTCCTCTCCTAATTATTAAAGGCTCATTGGGGACTTTCCTCAAATGGACGAGTTACGTCTTACCAAATTTATTTTTATTTTTTCACTTTGTATAAACCTGGGTGATTCATTTTTTTTAAATTTACCTTTCCCCTGTTTCCCCACTTTTTTGTTATTAACATTCAAATTACTTTTTTGTACCTGGCTAAAATCAGGTCATTGATAGGGGACTTATCAAAAAAAATTTTTTGAAAATTTGTTTCTTTTTAAAACCACAGGTTTTTGACTTATGAGTTTGGGGAACCCAAATTTAAAGTTTTAAAAAATAGGTAATTTATTTTGGGGTCCTTCTTGCATTAATATCTGAGTAGGAGAAACATTCATTCCTGAAACAGGTAATTTTCGATACACTAAAAGACATGTACAAGTCAGTGTTGTCAGAGGGGTCTTTTTGACCAGGGAAAGGGCTCTGATGTGTAGGATATTGAGGTTAACTTTGCTAAAACCCACAGCTTTTTCCGCAGTCCTTTTATTTTGGGGTATAAGGGGCTTGACGTCACGATTTAAAAACACCAATTTCTTGAAAACTCTCTACACTTTTAACTATTAAAGGGCATATTATCACAATTATTTTTTGATGGGATCCAGGACCTAAAATTTTTTTAAATTTTCTAATGATTTCCCCTTGGGTTTTTTTTTAAAATTTGAACTATATCCAACCCTTGGAAAAGTAACCTTAAAGCAAAATAATTTTTCCCTTTTTAGTCAAATATGTCTATACTATTTTTTCAAACGTGAGGGGGAAAACTTCATGGGGTAGAGCTTTCTTTAATTTTTCCCCTCTCTTAAATGTTTCACATATTTTACATTTTTCTATTAGTTATCTCTAAATGCTAGAGTGGCCCATAAAACGTTGTTTTAAAACCTACTTTTGGTTTTCTCAATCCCAAAAATGGGGTTGATGTGCTTTTTCATCTTTCTAACCAAAAACATGTGGGTACAACTATTTTATTGTTCAAAAATAGCATTCCGTTATGAAAGTAAAACTCATCTTTTTTTTCCCCTAAATTTTTTTACTTTTTCGCTACTTCTAGCTTTTGAATTGGGCCCATCCACTCAATGAATACGGGACTATGTCTTTAAAACTAGCATCATTTTCTTTTGCTTCTTAAAACGAGCTATCCCCCGTTTACTCATAGCTCTTCCGTGTCTAGACTATGAATCATGTCACTAATAATCATCATTAGTTTCATTTCATTTTTAGGCAAATAAGAAAAAGAATAATAGATCGGCAATGATCATCTTTTTCCTGGTAATACTCAACATTCAACTTATACTTTAAACAATCTAATTTTAAAAACTTTTCAACCGGGGGTTTTTCTTATTTCGTCTTTGGTAATAAACGACACAAAAGGTTTATGGGGGTCTCACTGTAAAATTGTTTACCATACACGATTGATGAAACTTGTCAAAGGGGAAAACTATCGCAAAGAATTCCTTTTCTATTTTAGGAAAACGTTTTTGAGCACTGTCAAACTTTAGATACAAATGCCTGGGTTACAATTTTGTAGAAGACAAACTCCTAGCCCCTTTTGTGAGGCATCAGCTTGTTTACTATTGCAGTTTAGAATCAAACAACCTTTAAAGTTGGGGTTTTGACAATTTATCCTTTACCAAATTTAATGCTTTCGAATGTTCAGGACCCCCTAGCCCAAAACTTCTTTTTAGTGAGATTTCTTAGGGACTACTTATCCGATTAAAGTTTTGGGATGAACTGACAAATATTAATCATTCCTAAGAATTTTTAAAAATTTCCCTTGCTTTCTGCTCTCACTTAGTTTCACAATCGTTTTTCAACTTTCCAAGGATCGGTTTTCCATGTTTTATTTTAAAATGAAACCCCACTACTTAAATTTTTTGACTTTTACTGTAGTTTTTTTACGTTAAACTTAACGTTTATTTTTTAGCCCTTTCTGTTACCTTTCCATGATTAAATCATGTTCTTTCCCCCACTGGCTCCAAAATTTAAAAACATCAAAATTACAAACATTATCTATATCACCAAATATTTTTTGTTAATCTTTGAAAAATTTTCCGGAAATCGCAAACCAAAAGGAAGCATTAGGAAATTTTTTTTACCTAGGGGGCTTATGAATGTTGTCAAGTAGAAAATTAGAAGTTAATTTACATGGTGAAACCATTTTTCATGTCAATGACAGTGAAATTTTCTTACCCCTGAGTTTTTTCACACAACTCATCGACAGTCTTTTTGACTTTTTTTTCCCTTTCATTCTGATTTAAAAGTTTGGGTCAAGGGAAATTCCCCCAATGATTATCAGGGTTTTCCACATTACAATGTTGTTTCCCCCCTCGTTGGGGGATTCAACCTTTTGAATGATTTGTTCTTTTCAAGATCTCCCAAAGTTTTTTCCTTAAGTTTAACTTTTATTACTTCCGGGACTCTACACATGAAATTTATTCTGGGATAGCATTACTTTCAAAACTATCTCATACTCATCAGGATATTCCCAAATTTCCCGTGAATTATCAGATTATTGTTTTAAAAAACTTTTTTTTGGTTTCAACTGCTTTAAATTTGAATGCATGCAACAACACTTTCTGGGGTAGGCCTATGACTTAGCTCTAACAGAAACTAGTCCAACCCAAAACCCAATTTTCACATGCATTTACTCCTGTATGGGCATACTGGCAGTATCTAATAATGAATTTTATAGCCCAATTTTTTTCCCCCGGACCATGCAATTTAGGATCACATACCCTTCAGGTTTCAATTTACACTACTATATGTAAAAATTTTTAAAACCCGCTGGTTGAATTTTTGGTACATTTTTACCAAAAAACAATTGATTTAAATACATTTAGTGGGAGAAAATTACAATCACTCCGGTATCAAGTTTAAATTCAATTTTTACCCTGTATTAAGAAGTTCTTTCCCACGTAGGCCAAGGGCTGGGTTAGGATCCCCCTTCATATTAATGAATCAAAGTACAATTGCCATCCATTGAGCTCACCTATTTATTGGTGGGCCCCCCTTCTTTGACCTTTAATCGTCCACTTTTACATCCTACGGCAAAAAGATTTTTTTGTCCAACTTTTGCACAGCTTTCCGAATGCGAAACACTTCCTTTTCAATGGTTTCTTCCACATTTCTTGCAGTCATAGGAACCATAGAGCTTTTTGGGAGTGGGCACTCTCTTTTTAAACTTTTTGAAGCTCTTGGACAGCGTTGACCATTTTAAACACCGGTCTCAGCATTCGTTGTTGGGTCTTGCTGACTCCGCTGCTCGACACAACTCCGTACTCTCTCAAGAAATCAGATCAAAAATCCCTTAATACCTCTGTTGCAATCCTTCATCATTAATTCAATTATGACCTATCCGCGTCAACGATTCTTCTTTTAATGCAAAGTTACGGACTTTGGGTAGCTTCTTTAAAACATTCAGAAAAGGAAACAAATGGCTCATTTTCTTGTTGAACCCCATAAAGATTTAATCTTCCCATTCTACTTACCCTGGGGTTTTTTTAGGTATCTTCAAAGCTTTAAATACTTCATCCCAACTTAACTGTTTGATATTTAAAATTTAAAGTTGTTGAATACTTCCTTGCCTCTGGCCAAAGCTATTGAGACACAGGGGAACTTTTTTTTTTTTCAGTCTTTTTTTTTCGTTGCTGCGCCGGGAAAAATATTGCAAATCTTTGCTTAAAGCTTTTTTAAATTGTTTATTGCGTTTTTTCGTTAGGGCCTAACCCCAAACGGCGGTCTGAACGATTCCCTTTTAAAAAATCACCTCGGTCACTTTTGAGGTAACTTTTTTGGGGTTATGTTTCCGAAATAAAACGAATTATTAGTTTTCTTTACAAAAAATTTACTTCTTCCATGGCTGATGCATCCCCCCTGTGAACCCTGTAAGGGCTCTGATGTGTAAGGGTGATTGAGGATTAAAAACGAGGCAACCTTCAAAACAAGGTTGTTTATTACTGGGGCTTCCCTGGGCCTTTCCGATCCGGCCTCTCTCTACACTCCGGCGGAAGGACACCTTACAAAGGGGGTGCCTTTTTAATTTTCACACATCAGTGGCGGCCCGACCATACAAATTCGGGGCCATGGCCCCCCCCGGGAAAAAAGGTGGGTTGGGGGGGGGTCGCTCAGGGGGTTGGGGGTGGAGGTGGGGGGGGACGAGGTAGGCCAATGTTTTTTGCTATAAAATATGGCGATAAAAGAAATGAATCTTCTGTATGATGAAAAATTTTCCCCACAACCAATACTCGTGTCAGATGGGAAGTAAATTGTATGTTTTTAAAAAGGGCGCCCCAAAAGATCGTTTCCAATAAACTGATTTTCACGGTCTCCCAAAAGCGCGGGGACCATCAAGAATCTATTTTTTTTCTGTAACCACTACTACCATGGGGGCCCGGGGGGGTATGGGGGTCCCCAAGGGTGGGGGGGCGGGGGGGAGGGGCCCCCCTGGGTTTTTTCTTCCAAGTCCCTACCAAGCTTTTAACATTTGATAGTCCTATTTTTCTTTGGTTTTTCTTGGGCCACTTTTTTTGTTAAAAAAAGAAAAGCATGAATTACTTTATACTCAAAACAAGACCAACCCCAATCAGCTCAAAAACGGACTTTTCCGGACGTATAAAACGCCCACCCCGAGAGTAAGTAGGGCCGCTCCAGTAGCCAAGGGATGGGGGGGGGGGGGGGGGGGGGGGAAAGAAAGTTATTTTTGAGAAAAAAAATATGGGAGAGAAGAAAAAAAAAAACCCGACAATTCGAAAGAGGGTGTCACTGTAATGGGAATTAATCAAAGAAAACCGTACCAATGTTTATGTATGAACCTATATATTACTTGCGTAGACACAGGAAAAGTGTAATAGATTTGTGTTAGCGCGGTGGTAAGACAATTAATTAAAGCAATTAAATACACTAAAAATAGAAAATTACAAACACCCCAAAAAATATAATTAACATTATTGTAAGGCGCCCTACTAATTATAACAAAAATCAAGGACATATCCAACTATTGCTACTCCGATGGAATAAAATAAATGTACAGGTAAATCAACTCCACTCTATTATTTATATGCATATATTATTTTTGAATAGTTAAGATGTGAATTAGAATAATATTCGTTTCATTTTTATAAAAATTAACGTTAAAATTTAAAGAAGGGTACACACGTCGCCTAAATATCCTGGTAATGTCAATTCGACTCTGCACAAAAACTACATTATTTTGATGTTGCGTTTAGCCCACCTACATTTTTTCTAAAACGCACCAAATGCACTCTAAAAGCAGTTTCAAATTTTCACCCGCGGCGCTATTGTTTTATTTTGCCCGTCCCCGGACAAGATTCTTGTGGACGCCCTTGCCAATAGGGATGTTTAGTTTGCCACGGCATATCCAAGGCTCGCCTTAAAACGTGTTTTAGGACACCAAAATTGGGTGCATAAGCGCCCGCAAAAAGGGGGGCCCCCCCTGGCCCCGAGCAAGCAGAAGTACTAATTACCCTCATTTGATGTGTGGATTTATTATTAAACTTGTTCAGTCGATTTCTTTATTGATAAACTTTGTTAAATTTAATGGTTTTCCATTATTTTCTGCGAGATAAGTAGCATATTGTGTCTTTTTACCTGCAATAGTTCGTCTTGAGTTTTGAAAAGAATACCACTCGTTTTGACCGTCACAATAAAAGGCTGCAAAAGCGAAGAAAGTGAGGTAGGGGAAAGTCAGATTATCTCAGTGGACAAAAAAGCTAATAACCGCCCAAATCAATGTTGAGAATATGGGCTTTTGACAAAAGGAAAAAAAATGGGGGAAGGGGAATATTTTGAAGGTTTCCTTTTGGTGGTTTTTAGTTTCGAGTATCGACTGCACAAAAATTGCATAAATTTTGGTATTGTATTCAGCCCACTACATTTTTCTAAAACCCACCAAATGCATTCTAAAAACCTGATTTTCAAAATTTTCGCCTGCCGGCGCTATTGTTGGGGGGCTCCGCCCCCCAAACCCCCCGTGCTTGCCAAACGAAAGTACAAATTGTAGCTTTTAACCCCCCCCCCCTGCAAAAATTCCTGCGGGCACCCATGTGTGGGTGGGTGTAATAGGTACTATCAAGTTGGCCCCGCGGGTTTTCAGGGGTTTTAAGCCGCCATGCACACAATGCACAGGCGGTTTTACATATGACATCTGTCACAGGTCGAGTCCTTGACAGCAAGTCCTAGGGTTCCAATGGTTCGTCCCGAGGGCGCCGAATTAGCGGTTGTCAAGAAGGTTCTGTCTAATGACGCTCGGGTTGAATGCTGGCTTAGCCTGGAATCGTATATTCCGGGCCCCACGTCGCCTGCAGTCTCCAAGTCTAGGCTCACAATCACTGTAGCATCCTACAGCGAGCTGTTCCCTCGGTAACAACCTCCCTGGTCGCCGTCCAGTCACACAGTTGTCTCGCGATCGGGTCTGCTTCCATACCAGTCACACAAGTCAGCTGATATCTCTGACTCAGGCGGGTGAGTTGATGCATTAGTACCGTCCGGGTCAAGGTGGAATGCAACTATTTACGTAGCGTTAGGTTCGAGATAATTTGAACATAACAATCGGCATCGGGTATATGGCAGTGTTGAATTCGGGAATTTACTCTGCCTCGGTAATTAATTATTTATTTGTTTCTCACAACTTTGCTGTAGACCTAGTAGCATAGCATAGCAAAGTGAGTAGGGTATACATACCTGGCCGTAATGAAAATAGCACCCACTAACTTCAGCTGCTGGGAACGCCTCGTGTAGTGAGTTTTGAAGCGCCAGCTCAAAAGTCCGTCATTGTTCTAGTCGGGCGCATATGCGGCGCTAAATTTTTTACGTATGCCAATAGCATGTCGTATGCCTCTTTTGTTCTCATTGTCATTAATGCATATGCAGCTGTGAATGACTTAAATGAATACGATATACATTGTTTCAGTAATTTCATCATTTTAAATTAAGACTAGACAAGTTAGTATATTAACAAATTGCCACTGGTTGATACCTTATTCAAATACCGATGGCTGTGTGTCGTACCGTACACTCGAACACCGAAGTTAAGCAGAATCGGGCGTGGTCATGGGTAGAGTGGGTGACCGCTCTGCCCTGAAATTCACGTATACCGCTGGTTAGAGCAGATGGACGGTTCGAAAGCTAGTGTAACAGCTTCGTTCTCCTCGACGTCTGCTCGGCAGTCCGGGTTAGTGGAGGAACCTACATGACTGTCTAAGTTACACCGTCCTTTCGGATGGGACGTTAAGCCGTTGGTCCCCTTGGTACTTTTCGAAAGGAGTAGGCTACGTGCCGGTAGCGGGTTTCCCCTCCTCCCTTCTGTTCATACTTTATCCTCATCTATCACCACTCATCGTCTCGATTAGCCAAAAGTGCATAAATATGAGACGTTAAGCAATATTCAATCAATCAATCCGTCAGTTCGGTCCGGAAATCTGTGGGGTTGTTGGTTGATGTATTTGTTCACAAATGCTCCGTAGTCCAAAAAATTAGAGCCCTTTCATTCCCATTTTCTCTCCGACAAGTAGATCCGTTTAATTTTTTAAATGCTTCAATGTGATACCTTAATTCTTTTGGGCACTGATAACTCTACTATTGAGTGCCCTTAAACAACACTTTGTGACGAGTCCAAACCGTTGAACCGGCCTACACTTACCGTGCCCGGCAAGACTCGGTGGAGATGGGGGGTGGGGATGTAGTTGCTCTGCTCTGGTACCAAGGGCGCCACCTCGTTCTGAAGTTAGGGTACCTAGAGGTCTGGGTAGATGGAACGAGGAAGTTCTACGAAGACAAAACCCACAAATAACTAGACATGAGAAATTTATTGAATTAATCCTGTCACCAATACAAACAAAGCCTCCTCAAAGTCCTATGGGTAGGATGAGTAGCCACCAAAAGTTCGATGTGGGTAACGTAGAAGCTAAAATAGTAGATCTCTTACGTACACAAATATCGAGTAAATGGTTCCATTAACATGAGACAATAGAAATAGTATAGGGTAACAAGGTACGTCAAAGATCAAGCCATTTTCACCATGGCATGGCCTAGTAATAATATCTTAGGCACAAATAACAAGTAGATAACAAGGAATGTACAATATATTTAGTTATTCAACAATTAAAGATAGGCCTAGGGTATAGGGCTGGGTCGTCGTGGTGGGCTCATGTTCTCTCTCTCGCTCGGCAATGTACTCTGATTAAATGCTGAATTCCGCCATCTTTTTTGCCAATGTGTCAAGGCTTCACCTTGAGCATTTGCTAGTAACATTGGCAGACTAGAATCCGTCCTCAGCCTCTGCACTAGCTTTTGGTGTCGTGATGGTGGCGGAACTTTCCCCTTCCCTTTGACTACCTCCCCTACGGCGACGACAAAGACAACACGGACGGATGATGACACAGACGGAGACGACCACGACGTGGGGGAACCCCTGCCCCCCCCCCCATACGCTTGTGGCTGGTTCTGACCAGCACAGGCCTGTCCGCCCCTTGTCCCCCGCGTCATCCCTTACGTCCCTCCCTTCGTCTCGATCAGCCAAGTTGCATAAATATTCACCATATTTCTGAGAAAACCCCCTGGCAACAAGCCTTGCCTTATGGCGTACAGAGCCATCTGTGCTAACCTTTCTTTTAAAAACCCATTTACATTTGACAACATTTTTATTAGTTGGACGGTCAACTAATTCCCAGGTTCATTATTGGTTAAAGCAGCATTTCCTCTTTCATAG
The DNA here is from genome assembly GCA_024449915.1 of Sweltsa coloradensis. Lineage (NCBI taxonomy): Eukaryota > Metazoa > Arthropoda > Insecta > Plecoptera > Chloroperlidae > Sweltsa > Sweltsa coloradensis. Next base: position 55,981 of record JAMZAV010005052.1, read on the forward strand.
CTTGTTTCCATAGATCTTTATCAGTACGCTCTAGAGCATCATTTACACATTGAGGATCTTGTTTGTTTATTACAACAAGATTATGGTTATCATTTTGAATTAAGAAAGAAAAACCTGCATATTTATAGTCTTCGTCTTTTAAAGGTTTTCTTTGTCTAGTCGGGTATCTATTTCCGAATAAAATTGGCTGCAAAAGGTTCTAAATCAAAACCTCTTAATTCCTCGACATCACTATTTCCTCATGACTATCATTTGAAAACATCACTAGAATTATCATTGTAAGATAATCTTTCCAAGTCATTTGCATTATCATCATCAGTCGATGGGATTGCAACCTGCTGTTGGATCTGTATGTTGGTAACAGGTTCAACTTCAGAGTTATGCTTACTGTCTGATTTTGATAGTACATTTCCTGCAGCTGACTCTATGATTACAATATCACGAGCAAAAACCAAAGGTTTTAGGATTGTCTGCGCGTACCAGACGATAACCCTTAGTAGTTTCGCCATACCCTACAAGGATGCATTCAACCGATTTTTTGTCGAGTTTTCTACGCTTTTCATCCGGAATATGAACTTGCGCTTTACTACCAAAAATTCGAAGGGGCGACACATCTATTTTTTCACCAGTCCATACTTCCTCAGGAACAGCATTCTTTATTGCCGCAGTTGGACATCTATTCTTTATGTTAATAGAAGTGTTCATGGCCTCAGCCCAAAACGTATTTTCTAAACCTGAATCAAATAGCATGCATCTAACACGCTCCATAAGAGTACGATTTGTGCGTTCCACTACTCCATTTTGTTGGGGAGTATGAGGGATAGTTTTTTGATGGACAATACCATTATTTTTTAAGTAATTTTCAAACTCACTACTGGTAAATTCCCCACCGTTATCGGTACGAATCACCTTTATAGACTTACCTGTATGCTTCTCGGTCTTTGCTTTAAACTCTACAAATTTGGAGAAAGCTTCACTTTTTTCCTTCAGCATATATCCAAAAGTTTTACAACTGAAGTCGTCTACAAATATTAGACAATATCTAGCGCCAGACCATGAGGGGTTTTCCATGGGACCTATAATGTCACCATGAACTAGTTCAAGCAAATCTTTTGCTCTTTTCCCCCAGACTTTGGGAACTTGGTTACAGTCTGCTTACCTTCTTAACATACTGTACATGGATCTAAACATTCATTATCAAAACATTATCCCTTTTACAAGGCCTTGCTTGAGTGAGTTTAATCCTAACGATTTAAGTGGCCTAATCGCCCATGCCATAATTCATGATCAGAAATAGGCTTACTTACTGCCAAAGCCCTCACTTGCTCTTTATTGTGGTCACTATGATCTAACGTATAGATAGGTACCTCCTTTGAGAGTTACAGTCAGTTCAGGTGCAACATCTAACGAGATGAGATGTTCATCATACACCTTTCACCCATGTTTATCAAATGTCACAAAAATATCCTTTTTCAGTTATTTTTGAAACAGATAAAAAGATTTGTTGCCAAGTTAGGTACATGAATAACATTTTTAACAATCTTAGGAATATTTCCTCGGAATCGGAACACTTAAAGTTCGTGAGTATGTCGCCAACACCATTTGACGATATTTTACTGTTATCGGCAACAGTAATATCCTGATTGCGAAAGTTAAAATCAGTCATCCATTCTTTATTTGGAGACATGTGACATGTGCTCCCGAATCTAATACCCAAGATTCTTTTGACACGGAGGTCAGAAATGCTGAATCTGATAGCATAGTAGTAGGCTTATTTTTTGAAGCACCAACAATATTGCTATCACTACCAGAATTATTTTTATTCCATTTACTATATCATTAGTCTTAGAATTAGATGTTTGATTTTTCTTTCTATTAGGACAATCAGGACGTTTATGTCCTCTCATTGCATTCTTTAAAAATACTACTTTATTAACAGTACCTGTAGGATTAGGCCTAGGCCCACTATTCACATTTTTTCTCCAAGTTTTTTCTTAGTAGTAGCACCATGAGACATCAATGCAGTCGAATTTTCATCGTGACCCTTTAGTACTCTGCGGGAACTTTCTTCAAGAAGAGCGATCTTGACTTCTTCGGAAGGCGGAGTCTTCTTTTTGTCCCGTGTCAACATCATGATGAGCGTTTCATAGGACTCGTCAACACCGTTCATGAGCACAAATGAAAGATATTTGTCCTCGATGGTCTCACCCATATCAATTAATTTTCGATGAATATTGTGATGACACTGTTCACAAATTCTTCCATTGCCGAAAATTGGGACTGACGACTGTTAAATAACCGTCTAGTCAGGTCAAAAACGTGACTCATACTTGACCCTTCATAAGCAGATTGTAGGCTATCCCATGCCATCTTGGATGAAGTCGCAGTTTGGACATGAACATAACAAGTGGATTGGACAGTCAGGCATATTTTGGCTAGTGCCTGTGCGTCCCTATCCTGGTTCTTGTCCGTTATAGGTTCACTGCCATCCACGAGATTCCATAGGCTCTCGAGCATTAGGGTCATTTTCATAGCAAATTTCCATGTTGAGTAATTTGTTTGACCCTCTAGTTCTCGATGGTAGGTTTCCATGCGAAGAAACTGCTGGAAACGACATGTTTACGGTCGATTTCGCTACGAAAACTAACCTCACTTATGAATTCACAATCAAACTATCACAATTTACGAAGATAAAACGATTGTTAGAACATGATATCTTACGTTAGTTTGCGTGTCTGGGCACATAAACTGTTAGGCAAAGTAAAGAACTGCACATTTATATAGATTAATTGTGATTTATTGTATGAAAATGATACAACGTTTTGTGCACGTCAAGTGTGCTCACAAAAAAACAGGAAGAGAGGGGGGATACAACCGGAAATGGGAAGTTACAAACAAAGAATATACATCAAGGTGGCGGTGGAATACATACCGGGAAATTAAAAAAACATTAGGTTAGAAAACATAGACATCCTATATAATTGGCTAGACCAGCAGTCGGTGGTCCACTTCCGGTACAATTAGAAGCCATCTTAAAATGACAGTTACATGTTAATCAAATGGAGCGATTTTTGGCCAAATAGTCTCCAAGATTGCCGCCAGGTTGACAGTAAGCATACTAGCCTTTAACACCAAATGATTACTAAATTCGCTTATGCAATCACTAGATCGCTGTTGTTTCTTTTGTTTACATAACATGCTGCACAAGCTAAAACTCGATCAATAACAATTCCGTAAAATACTTTATTGCATTAAAAAAAGCATAAATTACACACCAAATCGCCATCTTGAAATGGCACAGGTTGAGTACTTCAATTTTGCTACGCTCGCGCCTGTGCGGAGGTATCGGAGACTGCTAATCTATGCCATACTGTAATAAGGGGTTTAATCTCAATGGTTATAAAACTACATAATAAATGTACACACTGCATCTGTGTTTACTGTAGGTCCATAATAAGAGTAAAATCCCTGAATCAATGGAAATTTGACGTACTATATGTATGTTTGTCACGATGAAGCCTCACTACATATCTTGAAATATTAACTCACATTTGTTCGCGGACCCCAGTACCCAATTACCACGCACATATGGCCTACGTGAATCTAGGGGTCGATATTTTCATACGTTTGCAAGGTGGTTACTAGGAAAAAAGAAGGCTCCACAACGATTCTTGTTCCCTAAGTCGGGTTAGTGATGTCGTGTAGTGTGAAGGGTTGTATGTGTGTAGTGCCCAATGCTACTGTAGGCAATTGCCAAGCAGCCCCAGGATGTGCGCGAGTGGAGAAACTAGTGTGTGTAGGGGCCAAGCTACTGTTCATTGTGCCCGCATCCCAGTGTAGAACGGCGAAGTAGTGACGAAAGAAGTGTGTGTAGGGGCCACGCTACTGTTTACCTTGTGGCCAGCAGTCCCCAGTTGTGTGCGACGCGTGTGGAACGACGTGTGTGGGAGGGGCCAAGCTTATACTTTTACATTTTGCCAGCAGCCCGCAGGGTGCGCGTGAAGTGTGAGAACGAGTGTGAATGGTAGGTGGCCAAAGCTTACTGTTACGATTGCCAGCAGCCCCAGTGTGCGCGAGTGGAGAACGAAGTGTGTGGAGGCGGCCAAGCCTACTGTTACATGTGTGTGTGCACAAGCAGGCCCCAAGTGTGGCGCGAGTGTTAGAACGAAGTACGTAGTGTAGGGGCCAAGCTGACTGTTTTACATTAGCCAGCAGCCTCCAGATGTGCGCGAATGTGTGTGAGAACTATAAGTGTGTGTAGGGGCCAAGGCTACTGTTAACATCTGCCTAGCAGCCCCAGTGTACGCGATGTGTGAGACGGAAGTGTGTGTAGGGGCCAAGCACACTGCTTTATTAGTTGCCATAGCAGCCCCAGGGGTGGCGTGAGTGTATATAACGAAAGTGTGTGTAGGGGCGCATAGCTACTGTTGACATTGCCAGCATGCCCCATGTGGCGCGAGTAGTGAGAACGAAGTGTGTGTAGGGGCCAAGCGACTGTTACATTGCCGCAGCCCCAGTGTGCGGCGAGTGATACAACGAATTGTGTGGTAGAGGTGCACAAGCTAACTGATTACATTGCCAGCAGCCCCCGTGTTGCGCAAAGTGTTGGAACTGAATCGTGTGTGTAGGGGCCCAAGCTATCCTGTTACATTGCTCACAGACCCCCAGTGTAGCGCGAGTGTGAGAACCGAAGTGTGTGGAGGGGCCAAGTCTACTGTATACATTGCCCAGCAGCCCCAGGGTTCGCGAGTTGAATGTGTGGGTGTAGTGTGGTTTAATTTAAATGTGTGAATGTTTTACTTCTTACCTTCCTGCTCCTAATAGGAATGAACACTGACAAACAGTAGTAGACCGAAAAGTAAGTTCTATGTATATAAAACTTGGTTATATTTGGGTATTTAAACAATATGATGTACAATATAAAAGTAATAAAACAATAATAGAAAGTACACACACAAAAAAAATATTATCTTGTGATACCTCTTACTTCTGGGTTTTCGTGATCTGAGTTTAAACAACGCAAATCTATAAACTACAAGTACATAAAAATACATACATATGTTTTGGCAAACCTAGCAGTATTCTTCTTTGAAGTGAGTAACAAAAAATAGACTTACACAAACTTTTGAGGTATGGTCTATTGGACTTGTCCGATTTCGTATATGTAGGCTGCTTTATACAATGTCATGAAAAATAGTATATAGTCCGGAAGGTGAACAGCGAATTCGGGACTTGCCTGGGACTTAGACGGTTTTACCAGGTTGGAATAAAGACAAATAAATATTCTGCAGTGTTAAAAATCATGTAAAGCTTGGTATCCAGTAAATTTAGCCATTTCATGACTGAAATCTATGGCTGGCAAGTTATCTAGAGATTGACAACATCTTCCAAGTCCTGCAAATAAACGCAGGAACTATTTTACTCATTTATATCTACAGAAATATATGGAAACATTTAGGACTTTAGTCATTTTTGTGGCTCGTTGGCTAAGAGAGCGAATTTTTGTCTAAGTCCCCTACAAAGAGGTAATTTGTTGTGTGACTAATACTTGAAACTTTTCACGATAGATGGAAACACAATGCATGGAAAAAATATTCTAAGTGATTGAAAAAATAGGAATATTAAAATAGAACGTCGCGACTCCGGGAGCTAGGACTTGCCAGTTTTTCTTCGGATGTAGTTGATAGGCACCATAGCTAGGCTAGGAAGTTAGTCGAAATTATTCTAATTCTCAAACCCTAAGCGAGGGTGTCTCAGAGTCCCAAGTGTGGATGCTACCACGTTGACTTAGACGCCATAGGCGGCAGACCAATTTCCCGGGCACCACGGTTGATAGGCTGCCAGCAAGTTCGGCCCGAGCTCCCGCGTAAGACAAATCTTTATATTAGCCCTCGATGAGTCGGACAAAGGGGGATTCCTCGTGCAGTCGGAACACCTTCACAGATGAGCCTCTTCCGCGAACAACTGAGGGAGTCCGGGGTCCGGCCTCCCTTATTATAAAAGGCATCCTTCGTGCTGGAGCAAGGATGTCTGAGGCGGCGTGGGGTGGGGGTATCTAGCGCATGCGCCCCAAAAACAAAAAATAAGCTATGCTCATACGATCGGCTGCTACGAGACGTGGCTAGTTTGTGCCGCTAGGTAGGTGTTAATAAGGCAGGCAGTACTACTGCTAACCGCCGGAGCAAGAAACTTCCCTAACCTTGGTGACCAACCTCTACACTAAACCACTCCTAGTAGTTGCAAATAAACAATGAAAATAACTCATGCATCTTAAATGAATTCGTACCACATACATAAGCTAATTTCAACGTTTTCTCGAAATCACTAAATCACTTTACACACGAGATACATGAACCATAGAAACAAACACATCACTGTAGTTTTTTAGAACTGAATGCTTCATTTGGTATGTACGCGCACTTACACAGCTTCAAACTTGTATGTCGTACGCGGTACCCTATCTGTTAGCATAAAAAACCTATTTTAACAAAGCACTAGCAATTATATGCAAGATAACATATTATTTACAGTAGTATTGTTCTGTGTTGTTACGCATTGGCAAGGAATTTCGGTGGACTAGCAACAGGTTTAGCCTGACAGTTTGACAAAGACAAAGGGTCCTTGTCTTTAGCAATAAAACTTTTCTTTTAAAATTTATATGGCAGGACAGATGAAGACTCTGCACATGATGTCTTAGAGGTTGCGAGTAGTGGTCTTGACCTTGAATTTAATGAGTCATTATAAAGTTTGAGGCGTAACCACAGAACACTAGCCAAGGTCACGGTAATGCCACATATTCTGTGTAGGTACACTTGAACCCAGCGCTCGCTCGGTGACACTAACCATATGTCAGTCACCGCATCTCAACGTGTTCGTGCCACCGAGCGCTTTAGGCCGCCAGAAATTTACAAAGTCGATGTGCCTAGATCGTTTTACATTACCGCCCCTCTAAAAAAACTCTCTAGGGTCGATACAAGTAGGCTTGTCATCGTGCCTAAGAGGTTCCAGGTTTGTACAAATTCGAAAATGAATGAATAATCCATGACAAGTAATGAATACAACACGACTACAAAACATGACTTTAGGCAAGCGCTGAGAATTACCGTTGAGACATTGGATCAGTATGGTCAATGACAATCAGTCTTAGTCTTCTTGAAGTATTATACCCTTTTTGGGTCCGGTCACTCGAATTTTATACTCCTCACTTACTTATTTTCGGTTGGTGGGAGGGACTCTGCTGTTTTATTTTGGTTTATTTTCGTTCACCAAGTTTTGTGCTTTAAGATGTTTTGTTTTCGTATGATTGGGTCGTGCCTTCGTTGTGCCGGTTTTGGACCTTCAGATGCTTGAGTGGCCTTCCTACTTGGCATGAAGTAACATCTGGACTGAAATCTGTCGCGATTCCTTGGAGTTTGAGCGGATTACACTTTCTTTGCTGATGTGCTTCGGGGGTGGCCGTGACTGCCTGCCTTGTTCCCGGTTGTTTGTCGTCGTGAGTTGTCTCGGTACCTCGCCGGTGCTCTCGCTCTTCCCCTCCTCCTAGACCCTGACACTCTTCAGAACAGTAGAAGGTCCTTCCGTCCCTGTTGAGGATTATCATCACTAACCGCGGGGGTCCAAAGCCTTCATGGAGAACTGTTTATGGCGCGATGGTGTTTTTCTGATTGGCCGTTTGTCTCATCTTGTCTCTCGCCTCTGGTCTGATTTTTGCTAGGTACTCTTCTCCCCCGATTTCGAGAGTAAAGCCGTGGGGCAAGAGATGCTCGCACGCACGTGGGTACGGCGGGTTGTGTTGGTGTTTGGTCTTGGCCCATTCTCGCGTATACTGCTTCTTGAATGTCCCGGGCGTTCCGTTTTCCAAGTGGTGAAGATCCCGTAGGTCTTGTTGAAAATTGACTTGATGTTATTCCGGGGTGCCTCTGTTTGAGAATGCGGTTAACCTTTTACAGTGTCCTTGGTAAGTGGGCCTTCTAATTTACTCTTAAAAGTCATGTATACATCACTATGTATTACGTAGACAAGGGGTTCGTCTGTGGTGTTGTGAACGTGCTTTCCATCGTCGTTTAGGCGATCTTGTAGTCGACTGGCCCTTCGTACATTTTGCGTTAAAAGCACGTCGGAAATGCCAGCCCAGTGACGGAAAACCGGTCCGGTGAAGCTGCCATCCATAACGGCAGTCTTCTCCATTTACGGGCATTTGGCAGTGCCCACACCATGACTTTCGTCCGATGTGGAGTCCAGGTCGTTGCCGTGCAGAGCACACTGTTTCGTGATATTCGGACATACTCAGATGGAGTCTCTTGTCTCTCATGGCCAGAGAACAGGGGTAGCTTGAACATTCTTTGAGCATCCCATTGTGTGCTCCCAATCTGTAGTCCATGCTGTGAGTGCTGCGTGGTTGCTTCTGTCGGACTAATATTCTGGGCTGATGGGCGCTCGCTGTAACCAATGTCTTGTCCACCATAGCCATCGGTTGTGGAGGCTGTTTAGGATAGTTACATACTTGTCTGCAAACTCTGGATTTCATATGTCGTCTATGGCCTCTAGTTTTGGCATTGGGTGATGTGGTTACTGGGGTTGTGGTGTGAAGGCAGCCGTGTTGTCCATTGTGAAGGTTTACTTTGGGGGCTATCGAGTGTACTGGGAGAAGTAACCTGGCGGTACTGCTGGGAAAGAGGTGACATTAGGGTGGGATACCTCACTCGTGAAGAGGGTTGAGTTATAGTTTTTGGCCACACACCAGCTTCCATCGAAGCGATTTAGCAGGCGTGAGAGTATACTTCCATTCCTAGGTTGCGTTAGATAGCTGGCGGGACCTCTGTACGTCACATAACGATGATCTCGTACGTGTCCTAGGGCATAATTTGTGTCTAGTGTGGTACTTTGTGCGCCGGGCTGGGGTGGCTTGTGTGCTTGATTTAACGTTTGTCATGTCTGTCCTCTAGCTTGCTTTCTTCACGTCTATTTCATTTGCTCCCCTTGACTCTAATATCTATCTTCTATTCTTCCTTTCTTTCTGCAGGAGGTGTGAACAAGACAGATTTTATCCAGATGGTCAGACGTACTAATCACTGAACTCACATATATTTTGATGGTTGTTTGCAACAATCTCTTGTTTGTCCGCAGTTCCTATTTGTCACCTCCTGGGTTGACAGTCCTACTTCACTCTCTCCTCAGTAGGGTAGTTGGTAGTGTTGGGCCCACGCCCTCCTGTGGCCCAGTTGTATTTTTCGCAAATCTTCCTGAGGATCGCTGGCGATCCACTCGCAGTCCTTGTCTCCTTCTTATCCTTTCATGCGATATCTGACCCTTCTGTGCCGTGTTGTGTGGTGGTTGTTTGCAAGTTTTCCAAGGGTGCTACCGTCCTCGAGAGTATTGTATCTTACTTCTTTCCGCTTTAGCTGTATCTGACCCTTCCTGTGGCCGTAACGTATAATTCTGCCGGTTGCTGAGGGATTCGCGTGCCGTCGTGTCATAGTCTTGTGTTACTGTGGCTTCTGCTTTTGATGGTCTTACTACTCTTCCCTGTGGCCCTATCAGGTTTTTCGCGCTAGCTACCATTTATAGGGCACTTATGGCGAAGTTGGTGATTCTGTGTCCTCCAGACGCCTTTGGGGGAGATTTAAAAAGGTTGTGAGAAACTACGCAATGTGATCAGACCTTCACATCGCAACGCGTAGATACCCAAGACGTTGCCTCTAGTACTGCACAAGGTCGTAGGTTGAGTACAGTCAAGCGAAATTAGCGTATGGTCAACGTAGCTTTTGATATCCTACGTCTAATCATTCGACGTGTTTTGAATTTTGATTGTGGATTACAGACTGGGGTGTCTTGCCTATATACAACCAGACGGCCTGAAGTACTTTTGCGTTGTACTTTCAACTCTCCGTCGACAGAGTCCCGCCACTTAATCTGTAGCTGGACCACAGTCCTTGTACCCGCTCGCCGATGCAAACGTGTCATAGGGTGATATTTTCATACGTTTTGCAGGGCTACAGATAGGCTGCACGATTCTTGTATTCCCTACCGTCGGGTTAGTGATGTCGTGTAGGTGAAGGGTGTATGTGTGTATAGGGCTACAAGCCTACTGTTACATGCCAGCAAGCCCCGTCTAGGTGGTGCGCGAGTGTGAGAACGTAGTGTGTAGTAGGGGCCAAGCTACTGGTTGTACATTGTCCAGACTGCCCCAGTGTGCGCGAGTGTGGAGAACGAAAGGTGTGGAGGTGGCCAAGTCGGTACTGTTTTGGCATTGCAGCAGGCCCCAGTAGTGCGCGAGTGTGAGAACGTAGTGTGTGGAGGGGTCGGCAAGCTACTTTTACATTGCCCAGCATCGCCCCAGTGTACGCGATGTGTGATAACGAAGTGTGTGTAGGTGAGCCCAAGCTACTGTTACACTGCCAGCAGCCCCAGCTGTGCGCGAGTTGTGAGAACGAGTTGTGTGTGAGGCGCCAAGCTCTGATTACTTATGCCATCAGCCCCAGTTGCGCCGAAGTGTGAGAAACAGTGTTTGTAGGGGCAAGCATACTTTTACAATTGCCAGCAGAGCCCCAGTGTGCCGAGTGTGAGGACACAGAAGTGTGAGTGTAGGGGCCAAGCTACTGTTACAATTTGTGCCAGCAAGCCCCAGTGTGCGTGCGAGTGTGAAGAACGATAGTGTGTGTAGGGGCCAAGCTACTGTTTACATTGCCAGGCAGCGCCTTGGAATGTGTGCGTGAGTGTGGAGAACGAGTGTGTGTAGTGGGCCAAGCTAAACTGTTACATTCGCCTAGCAGCCCCAAGTGTGCTCGAGTGTTGAAAGAACGACAGTTAGTGTGTAGGGGCCAAGGTATCTGTTTACATTCGCCAGCGCCCCAGTGTACAGCGAGTGTGAGAACGAAGGATGTGTGTAGGGCAAGCTACTTTACATTGCCAGCAGCCCCGGAGTGTGCGCGAGTTGTGAGCACGAAGTGTGTGTAGGGGCCTAAGCTGAGCTGTTACATTCCAGCAGCCCCAGTGATGCGCGAGTGTGAGACACGAAGTGGTGTGTAGAGGGCCCAGCTACTGTTACATTGCCGCAAGCCCCAGTGTGGACGCGAGTGTTGATGGTTGTGGGGGTAGTGTGGGGTTAATTAAACATGTGTGAAGTTTACGGCTTCTTACTCTCTGCACATAATAGGAGAACGAAAACTAGTAGGAGACCGAACAAAAGTTTCTATGTATATAAAACTTAGTGTTCATATGTATTCTAAACATAGATGGTAAAATAATAAAAGGATAATAATATAAAGGTCACACAAAAAAATAAGATTACATATGTGGATACCCTTACTTCTGGAGGTGTCGTGACTGAGTTTTAAAACGACCAAATATAAAAGTACAAGACTAAAAATATATATTTGGCAACAGCAGAGTATTATTCTTTGAGTGATTAAAAAAATAGACTATACAACTTTAGGTTGGCTTTAGGACTTGTCCGATATTCTGAGAGTAAGGCGTTTTTACAATTATGAAAAATAGTACAAGTCCGAAGGTGAAGGTCGATTCGACCTTGCCTGGGACTTAGAGCGGTTTTAAACCAAGGAGGTTGGCAAAAAAGAAAAATAAATATTCTGAGTGTCAAGAACGCAGGTAAACAACTTGGTCACAGTAATATTTAGACCATTCCTTGACTGAAATCTATGGCTGCAAGTTAGCTAGAGATTGAAAAATTTCCAATTCCACAAATAAACCAGGAACTATTTTAACTCAGTTATATCTACGAAAACATAATAAACTTTTGGACTTAATCCATTTTTGTGGCTGTGTTGGCTAGTAGATCGAATTGGTCTAAGTCCCGCACACACAGAATGTAAATTTTTGCTTGAGTAACTACTTCAACATTTTCACGAGAATGGAACACACAGTGACATGGTGAAAAATATTCTAAGTGTTCGAAAGAATATTTAAATAAACGCGACCGTAAGCTAGGACCTAGCCGTTTTTTGCTCGGATGGTAAAGTTGATAGGCACCAATATCTTATGCTGAAGTTAGGTCGAAATTATTTCTACCTCTCAACTCTACTTTACGCGAGGGTGCAGTAGTCCCCAATGTGGCTAGCCATCTCCTTATCAGCCATAAGTGGCATACCACTTTATTCCGGGCCACGGGATAGGACTGCCGGCTAGTTCGGCCGAGCTCCGCGGAAGACACCTTTTTTACCCGATGAGTTTCGACGGGGGACTTTCCTCGTGCAGTCGGAACACCTTCACTAGTTGAGGCCATCTTACCGCGAACACTGAGAGTCCAGGTCCGGCCTCCATATTTAAAAAGGCATCCGTGCTGGAGCAGGATCTGAGGCTGGGTGGGTGGGTAGCTGCGCATGCGCATAGCTAGGCTCTACGTCGGCTGCTAAGAAAGTGCTAGTTTTGTCCGCTAGGTGGTGTTAAAAGGCAGCAGTAATAAACTGCTAAACTTCGGAGCAAGAAACTTCCCTAACCGTGGTGCCAACCTCTACACATAAACCCTCCTAGTAGTTTGAAATAAACAATGGAAAATAACTCATGCACTTTACTGATGTACGTACAACATCTAAGCTAATTCAACGTTACAAATCACTAAATCACTACACAGAGATACATGAACATAGAAACAACACATCTATGTAGTTTTTATACTGGAATGCTCTTTGGTATGGTACGCGCACTTACACAGCTTCAATTGTATTTGTACGCGTACCATTCTTTAGCATAAAAAACCTATTTGAAAAAGCACTAGCAATTCTATGCAAGATAACATATTATTTACAGTAGTAGGCCTATTTGTTCTGTGTTGTTACGCATTGCAGAATTAAGGTGGCTAGCAACAGGTTGCCTGACAGTTTGACAAAGACAAAGGGTCTTGGCTTTAGACAATAAAACTTTTCTTTAAAATTATATGGCAGGACAGATGAAGACTCTACATGATGTCTAGATGTTGCGAGTAGTGGTCTTACCTTGAATTTAATGATGTCTTTATATAGTTTGAGCGTAACACAGAACACTAGCCAAGGTCGGGTAATGCTACGATCGTAGGACACTTGAACCAAGCGCTCGGTGACATTAACCAGATGTCAGTCACCGCCATCTCAACGTGTTCTCCCACCGAGCGCTTTAGGCGCCAGAATTCAAAGTAACGATGTGCCTAGATCGTTACAACATCCATTTGAATACACACCTTAAATACATGCGCCACTGTCATCAACACAATTTGAAAAACGTCAAGGCACTTTGCGTGCAGCTTCGATATGACCTCGCCGCCCCGCACCTTTTGACTACTACCTGCATATACAGCAGAGAGCCTCTCCTCGCAGTCGGTCTGTTGTTCTTGTCCCAGGCGGACGTGTTTTGTCGGCGCTCCTCGCTCTGGTCTCATTGGGCCTCAACAGTACATGGAGTTAGCTTCTGCTGCAGCTGTATGTGTTGTTTGTTCAAGTCTTTGCTGTGTCCTCGTTCTCATCATCATTCTGTTTAAAGTTTGTTCACTTCCAGAAGTTATCTGTTCTGTCCAGACTGGAAGGTTTAGTTCTCTCTTTATTATGTCCTGCTTGTCAGGGAAGCGCTCGTCATCTCAGTGTTGTGCCCCCTCGTTCCGTTCGTGTAATTAATAATCAGTAATTAATGTTCAGAAAGTGCTAGGTTTTGTTCAATGTGAGATAAGACGTGTTTTGACTCCGCTCTCCAGTATGTTCTTGTCTTGTCTCCACAGTACATAGAGATTTCTTCTGTTAATGTTAAATGTGTTGTTTGTTGTTGTGTTGACTGAAATCTCCTTGCATTTTTGTGTTGTTGATTCTCGTGAAGGCACCGTTTATTTGTGCATCTAAAACAAAAGAAACCAATCCGGCATATTTGCACGGTAAAAAAACCGCTGAATATTCCAGATAATGCCATGGCCGGTACAAGAGTCACTTCTCCTTCTTTGGTTTTCTCGGTACAGAAGTATCCACGTTCAAGGCTCTTAGTGTGTTGCCCGAAAACGTGGTATGGTCCATTCTCAATGTCAATTCCTTTTCGAGATGCATGTTCATAAAGCTGCAATCCGTTCCAGAAGAATGCTTTTCGTTCTAGATTGATTTGAAAATAAACCCAGTGTCCAAAAGACAACGTCCCGTTATAAATAAGTCTCGTCTCACATTGGAGCTTTTGTCCATGAACTCTATTGGAGTCTCATGGTCCAAGAAACTTCTATAAATAAATAGTTTAATTCATGAACTTTACATTATCACTATTATGGTTTAAATTTGCAGGTTTTACTTAAATAATATTCACCTCTACATTGTCTCAAAGCCTTGCCCAATAGCTTCTCCTATGCCACTTGATCGTTTTAAAATGTCTTGCTACATGGCACTTTTGTAATTTGAATCCATGTCTATTCGAAAGTCAGCTTTTTTAGGTTGTGAGACTTTTACGTCTGAGCAGTCTACTATTATGACACTGCAATCAGGGTAGTGAACTTTTAATGGTTCTGGCATTGTTCTCACTATGGCTGAACGGCTAGGACAAAACACAAAATTGTGTGTTATTTCGCTCAGATTCATTAGAACCGTTATGAAGATTTTTTCCACTGTCGATATATTCAATGAATATATTGAAGCATGTGGGTCCGAGAAGAGATCCCTGTGGTACTCCAGCAGTGATTGGTCGAGTAGATGATTTGGAATTATTAATTGTTACGTAAATTTTCTGTTTGAAAGATAGGATTAAATCAGGTGAATTAGGTAGGCAGGGAAGGAATAATTGATCATTTTAACGATAAGGCCGTCGTGCCAGACGGTGTGGGGCGACGTGGGAGACCACGCAATTCAAGTCCTTGCCGTAGTGTTGAGGCTTCAACTGTAGTGTGAGAGTCTGCTTGATAGCCCCCGTCGTCCAGGGCCATAACCACTCGTCCTGAGGTGTGGCGTGAGTGACATCGTCTTGAGGATGACAGCGTCGCCCAGGACTCAGGACATGTTGGCGTCAGGGCGACTCTCGCGCACCTCACAGGTGGCCGTGACGTTGTCTCCCGTGTAGAGAAGACTCAGAGTTGGTGCATTGGGGGGACCTGAAGCAACACATGGCATAGGTATACTGCCTGCTTATCCCTATCCGGTCGAAGTTCTCTTTGCTGGGCTTTAATCGTTTCAATATGCCGGATTTTTGTTATTGCCTTAGCAAGAGTTAGGTCCCGATCCATTTGGAGCTGTTGCGTTCTCGTGCGGCAGCAGCTTCTTGAAGCCTCTCCTCTTCAGGCGTATCTGTTAAAAATGATCGATTTACCCTCCGGCCCCCTTTTTGACTTCCTTGGCGGAGCTTTAGGGTACTGTTTAATTTCTTCTGGAGAGATGACTTTTGAGGAAGCATGAACATGCAATGGACTATGGGCCGCAGAATGAGAGCACGATGCTGTTTCACTCCCTGAAACTAATGGCGAGCTCTGGGTCGTCGTCGGGAAACCCCTTCCCTTTGACTACCCCCCCGACGGCGACGACAAAGACAACACGGACGGATGATGACACAGACGGAGACGACCACGACGGGGGGGAACCCCTGCCCTCCCCATATGCTTGTGGCTGGTTCTGACCAGCACAGGCCTGTCCACCCCTTGTCCCCCCACGTCATCCCTTACGTCCCTCCCTTCGTCTCGATTAGCCAAGTTGCATAAATATGAGACGTAAAGCAATATCCAATCCAATACGATGGCTGCTCTGCTGCACGGTTAGCGGAAATGCCCGTCGGTCCTGCTTCCACATGATCCAAATCTACAATAGGAAGAGCGGCATCTGTATAATTTTGTGCTTAATCTTCAGTAAAAGGCCGATCAGTTACGTAAGATGACAAATATTCATCATCATAAAAAAATATCGGGATTGAACGGGTATGTGCCACTCACTTCAAATCCTCGAACAATGTTTCGTGGAGGGGAATGAAAGAGGGAAAGTACGACCATCAAGTTCCGCTATGTTGTAGATAGTTATCGGCCACCCTTCATTTGCAGTCATCCAGTCACCGGCTGCCGTATTACACTGTTTCTTGAATGGGCCATACACTGTACGGTCCAATGGCTGCAGTTTGTGGCTACAGTAAGGAGGGAAGCTCAGCATAATTATGCCATTGGCCTCGGCATAATTCATCGCTCCAACTGAAACGTGGCTCTCGTGATTGTCTAATAACAGCAAAACTTTGCAGCTTGGCTTTGTGCTACACTCGAAATTCGCGGTAGTCATCCACCCGCTAACGTGGGCAGCTTCAGCAGTTCTGGAGGAGCTCCGCTGACCATGCTGTCCTTAAAATACACTCGAGGGAAGATGCGGAACGGTGAAATGGTGTTCCCAGTTGTATTTATTGCGCCACATAATGTGACTAGTACACCTCTTTCCCCGGAAGTTACCTGGCCTACCTGTTTGGCCCCTTTTGATGCATAAACCTTCTCTGGTTGTGGACTGTGGTAACTCCCGTTTCGTCGCAATTCCAAATTGCTTAGGGGCCAAACTTCTCTCGGTCCAAAACCTTCCGCATATTGCTAAAAAAGCACCCACATTCGTCCAATTGTAGCTTGTGGCGCTACTTAACTAGTGGCTTCCGGAGATCTCAGCGACAAGTACTGATTACGGTTCGTAAACCCACGCAACCAGTCTATCCAGCCATCTTATTTTCTTCCCATGTTTTGGAGCAAGTAATACTATTCTGAAAGGCAATTTCAAATGCAAGTGAGCGTACCTGTTTGGGGCTCAGGCTATAGTGAAGTTTTGATGCCTGAAAGAGGTAGTCCACAAGCAAACCTTCTTGCTCTTCATTAAAAACTTGCCGTTGCTTAAATTCTTCAATAAATGTTGTTGTCTCATCAATGTCATTTTATCAATATTGTACTTTGTGGCAGTGCCACGAATAGATTGATTATCATGTATTATCTCCTGCACAGCCAATTTCATAATGTCAGGTTGGATTATAGACCTCTCCTTGGAGATAAATTTTGTTATATAAAACTGGGGCATATCGACTGAATCACTTGCAATGAGTAAATCAAATAATTAATTTGATGGCTTGCTAGGCCTAAGCCTGGGCATGCACCTAGTAGGCCCAAGGCATAAATACCATTAATAAATAAATGAAATAAGGCATAAATACCATTAATAAATAAATGAAATAAATAAAAAACAAAAGAAAGAAAGAAAGAAAGAAAGAAAGAAAGAAAGAAATTTTAAAATTCACTCCTCCATGATACAGGTCGCACCACATCGACTTGTTCATTCATTCTTTCATTCTTTTTACCAGAGATAAGAAAGATTGCTCCAATTTGCGACACGTGTGATGTGTTGCTATCCGTTCATCATTTGTTGACTGACTGCTCTAAGTATGATGGTTTGAGACTCCAACTGAATTTAAATCTATCATATGAAGAACTTTTGTCTTATGAAAACTGTGAAAAACTTATCACATTTCTTAACCTTAGCAATCTGATCGACAAACTATGACAGTTCATTAAAAAAAAATCATGAAGCATGTTGACTTGCTATTCATTAGTCGACGTTGGCAACGTTTTCCTGATTATGATTTGGTAATTTGGCATTTTCTACCTCCTCTACACATGACAACTTTAGCATGTATACCTTTTCCCGATTTGGCTCTCTACAAATATATCGATCTTGGCAATTCTTTTGAATGACAATGATTTGAAAAACACATTTAAGCTTATTAACCGTATTTTACATCCATACATAGTCAACTAAATATCTTGGAGGCGTGAATAATCTTTGCCGTTGAAGCGCCCTTAAACTACTAATACTGGACAACGCTGTATGGCAGTAGCTGTTCGGCCATTAATTTGTCAACTTTCTCGTTCAACCGCTTAGATTTCGGGTCATCTGGTTTGTACATCGAGCCCCGTATACTGACATTAAAATATGATGCAATTGTAGCTGTAGGCTTAGGTTCACTTTTAGAACAGTTGCATAGAACAGTTGGCAAGAGTATCGGTATGTTGAGCCGGAGGATCTGGGTTCGAGACCCGGCCGAGGAAAGTTATTACAATTGCCATCTGTCAAATTATATTATATTATAATAGGTTTCTAATATTCAATTTCAAATAATATTATTTTATTATTATAAGTGTTACTAAAATTCTAATGCAAGGGGAGAAATTCATGTGTTCTATATTGGTCTATAATTCAGTTCGTATCTATAACTATTTATAATTGAAATAACTTTTCATCGCGGCTGAACCTCCTGATGAAGACTAAACTTTGACAACAGTCCATAAATCCTTCTCCAAATGACTCTAATTTACGACCGGGACACGAATTACATCTTGAACTAGGTTTAAAAAGTTGTTGAGCATTCTCTGCACTATAACGTGAGCTGTGGAACTTGTTGTGTGTGGGGAACTTTCCCCTTCCCTTTGACTACCGCCCCGACGGCGACGACAATGACAACATGGACGGATGATGACACAGACAGAGACGACCACGACGTGGGGGAACCCCTTCCCTCCCTATATGCTTGTGGCTGGTTCCGACCAGCACAGGCCTGTCCACCTCTTGTCCCCCCGCGTCATCCCTTACGTCCCTCCCTTCGTCTCCGTCGTCGTTTAGAGAAATAAGGAGTCCCAACCACCCAGCACACAAAGATTAAATTATAATTATATTAATTTATCTTTTGAGAGCAATGTTCTTCATATTATTATCAGTTTAAATAAGTGTAGAAATTAGTAGTGACAGTGGTATTATGGTCAAACATAATATACCCTCAGTAAGTAAGCCAAGTCGTAAGAGCCTCGATCTCGCAGATGAAGTTGCGCTTATGGGAACTCAACCAAGCAGATGTCACCCTGACAGGTCGAATGGCCAGGCAGTTCTTGTACTTCTTCTTGATCGGACTTGGAAGCGTCGCACCATCCCTGGCCTAGGAGCACGTCTTTTTGGAATTTTGATCCGGTTTGCTGCCACAGCCTCGTTTTGCTGGTGGTGATTTTCTTTCAGGTGGTTCATCTTGGTTGCTTCCTTCATTATCTCTTACAGATCCATCGTCTAGTCCAGTTGATTCTCTTGATTCATCCAAGCTCGAATCTTGATCTTCTTTATCTTCATCTTCATCATTATCGGTCAAAACCGTATTGGCATTCGTAATATATTTTTTTAAATTTCTTGTATTTTTTCTTTAACGCTTCGTATTTGGCATCTTTTTCCGAATGCTACTGGTTCCTGGTATGTGGTTTAGACTGGCCCCCTCCGACACCCTGATGTCGGACCCCGGCGATGTCTTCTCTCTTCACCTCTTCTTATGGCTAATCCTTGTTCTGGTTCTTCATCCGGTAATCCTCACTAAGAACTCTTCCAGGACATTCGTGGTTCACGTTGCGATTGATGTTGCACTGTCCTGACCCTCCTCCGTCAACGTTTGTCACTCGTCTCCCTGTTCTCAACGAACGTCTCTACGTACCTCAGCACTCTTACGTTCAGTGCACTTAATCAAAGTCCGATTTATTAGCACTATTTAGTTGTGTAATCTTAAGTATTCAGCGTTTTGTCGGTCGATTCCCTTCCTGTATTGCAACTAAATGAGCCACACCGGAAAGTAACTAGACGTCTTGTTCGTATTTTCTTATTTTTATTTTTGTATAAGAAAGTAAATTACAGGGCAAGCATCCTAGAATATAATAATAGAATAGGGCCTAGGCCGGCCCTAGCTGATAATCTAAGGCAAGAGTCTTTGGACCACATGGTCTAGGCCTAGGTATAGGCCCTACGCATTTAGGTCGAATTTCAATTGTAGAAATGTAAATTGACATATAGGCCTACATACCTGTTTCCAATCTTTGAAATCTCGTTGAAAGAAAGTCTTACTTCGTAGGCGACAATTTTGTTATTGTCTACCAAACTTATCTGTTGCAGATACGATATCTTATGTTTGGCGCGGTTTTGACAGCTGCTGGTGTTGATTTTCAGTTTCAGCCATTTTGAACACCCACAATTCCTCTAAATGCTCCTAGTGCCGGGCCAAAAACCTTCAGCGTTCGCAGCGCGCTGAGAATGCTCCAGTAGCGAGTTTGGGAATACAAGGCGGGGCATTTGGAGCTAGTTACGGAATGGGCGGAGCGTGGCTACTGCGCTCCGTAGCGAGTATCAGAATACGCCCTAAGTAAATACCCAATGAAACGTTTGACGCCAGCTGTTGACTCAATAGTGGAGATCCGTAAAAACTGTTTAATTTTTTGGGAAATTCGTTTTTAAAATCAACAAATTCGTTTTTTTTGCGGTTTTTTAAATCTCTAATTTCGTTTTTTAGCGGTTTCTCGGATTGATTGTTTTTTATGTGTAACACCCAAACCCATAGGCCCCACTTACTACTCACTAAAGTTCGGTCTCGGTCTGTGAATAGCCATTAGGTCTAAAAGTTTCTCTACGTCCCCACTCAAAACGCTCATTTGGCGATCACCATCCTCAGCCAAAGGACCTAACTGGCTATCCATGACATGGGCTCTAACCCAACTAGACAGAAGTAGAGTTGTCATCTCATCTAAAATACAAACGTTCTCTTAAGCTGAAACCATGACTTGTCAACGTGTAACACCCAAACCCATACCACCCACCCACTACCCACTTAAGATTGGTCTCGGTCTATGAATAGCCATTAGGTCTAGAGTTGCTACGCCCCCACTCAAAACGCTCATTTGGCGATCACCATCCTCAGCCAAAGGGCCTAACTGGCTATCCATGACATTTTTTCCCCCCTTTTTCCACTTAAGAGATCAGCACTGTATTAAAGATAAACATAATGACCCTCCTATTCTGGCCTAGGATCGAACTTTTGAGTCAAGTCTGGCAGACCGTGGGTTCATACCTCTACTGACTCTATGATTAACTAGTTGGTGTGCATGGCTTACCGAATGCTTCTGGTTCCTGGTATGTGGTTTAGACTGGCCCCCTCCGACACCCTGATGTCGGACCCCGGTGATGTCTTCTCTCTTCACCTCTTCTTATGTGTGTTTTTTTTTTTGTTTTGCGGTGAAATTATTTTATTATATCCAACTTCACACGTGACAGTTTGTTAAATAATGTATCCTCCACCAAGATCAACAGTTTATTGTCCAACGTAAAACATGTAATTGTTGCATTACAATGAATATGGACAAATACAATTGCAGTTGTAGAATTTATATTATATGCTTTTATTTTTTATGGTTTTGAAACGGAATCTGTATCTCATAGCTTAAGTGTCTAATGGGAATGACAACCAAGTATTGCTTTTGTCTAAAGAAGTTTTAGAGAAATAAGTAGTCCCAACCACCCAGCACACAACGATTAAATTATAATTATATTAATTTATCTTTGAGAGCAATGTTCGTCATATTATTATCAGCTTTAAATAAGTGTAGAAATTAGTAGTGACAGTGGTATTATGGTCAAACATGATATACCCTCAGTTAGTAAGCCAAGTCATAAGAGCCTCGATCTCGCAGATGAAGTTGCGCTTATAGGAACTCAACCAAGCAGATGTCACCCTGACAGGTCGAATGGCCAGGCAGTTCTTGTACTTCTTCTTGATCGGACTTGGAAGCGTCGCACCATCCCTGGCCTAGGAGCACGTCTTTTTGGAATTTTGATCCTGTTTGCTGCCACAGCCTCGTTTTGCTGGTGGTGATTTTCTTCCAGGTGTACTAACATGCTAGCCTGAGGCTAGCGTTTTAACTTTACTTTACCTTATTTCTATAAAATATCACTATTATTTTTGTAATTATATAACAAACTGGTAGCACAGTTCTTCAAACTGTGCCACTAGCTTTTAATTATTGACGCACTGCATGTGCTATGACTACCTTCTATGACAAAGCACTAAGTGCACAAAAGCAATGACACCAAAAAAAACACCCTTAATATAATATAATGACTCCGGCACTACCTGCAAAGGTAGTAACGGTAATCTAATAGACAAGTATAAATATGTCAGGTGCTTTAATTAACTCAGATGATCCTATTAAGAGCTTAGGCTCGTTGTAGGCACATGACGCAAAGGCCTAAAGGCCTTTGAGTTTAAAGAAGTTCTCGTCGTCCAGGTGGTTCATCTTGGTTACTTCCTTCATTATCTCTTACAGATCCATCGTCTAGTCCAGTTGATTCTCTTGATTCATCCAAGCTCGAATCTTGATCTTCTTCATCTTCATCATTATCGGTCAAAACCGTATTGGCATTCGTAATATATTTTTTAATTTCTTGTATTTTTTCTTGAACGCTTCGTATTTGGCATCTTTTTCCGAATGCTACTGGTTCCTGGTATGTGGTTTAGACTGGCCCCCTCCGACACCCTGATGTCGGACCCCGGCGATGTCTTCTTTCTTCACCTCTTCTTATGGCTAATCCTTGTTCTGGTTCTTCATCTGGTAATCCTCACTAAGAACTCTTCCAGGACATTCGTGGTTCACGTTGCGATTGTTGTTGCACTGTCCTGACCCTCCTCCGTCAACGGTTGTCACTCGTCTCCCTGTTCTCAACGAACGTCTCTACGTACCTCAGCACTCTTACTTTCAGTGCACTTAATCAAAGTCCGATTTATTAGCACTATTTAGTTGTGTATTCTCAAGTATTCAGCGTTTTGTCGGTCGATTCCCTTCCTGTATTGCGACTAAATGAGCCACACCGGAAAGTAACTAGACGTCTTGTTCGTATTTTCTTATTTTTATTTTTGTATAAGAAAGTAAATTACAGGGCAAGCATCCTAGAATATAATATATAATATAATATATATATAACGCTCGCCACTAGCTTAGGGGAGCTAGCCCGGGTCAAACCGGGGTGGACAAGTAGAAACATGTGCACATTATATTATATTAGTTCAATATTGTAATTGTGATTGTAATTTATCTGCAGCTGTGGGATTACATTGTGATGCCGTAGCAAGTATGTGCATCGTAACATAAGCATTGTCAGAATTGTTGTACAGACCTAGGGCCTGGCCTATAAACATAGAATAATTTACAATGAACTACTTTACTAATAGGATATGATAAATTATATAGGCCTACTACTTATTACATTATACATTTACATCACATACATTATATACATTTTATATAGTCTACGCATTACTCGTTAAGTGAGCAGAGCCTATATACACATAGGCAACTATGTCATGCTTCCTTGAAATCACTTATGTTATACAGACATTTATCTTTCTTTCAGACATACTTACAAGAATAGGCCTCGACGGCAGTCTCCTCGACTGAGGCGAACATTAGGGCCATCAGTTCGGCACTGAGTCGAACATTAGGGCCACCAGTTCGGCCCTCGGGCCTTCAAATTCCAACTCGACACCTTCTCGCGGTTTGGCCCGTGAATAGGGTAGTTTCACTCCCTGAAACTAATGGCGAGCTCTGGGTCGTCGTCGGGGAACCCCTTCCCTTTGACTACTTCCCCGACGGCGACGACAAAGACAACACGGACGGATGATGACACAGACGGAGACGACCACGACGTGGGGGAACCCTGCCCTCCCATATGCTTGTGGCTGGTTCTGACCAGCACAGGCCTGTCCACCCCTTGTCCCCCCGCGTCATCCCTTACGTCCCTCCCTTCGTCTCGATTAGCCAAGTTGCATAAATATGAGACGTAAAGCAATATCCAAGCAATATCCAAGCAAGTTCGGCCCTCAGCCGGGAGACTGCCGCCACATTTCCCGCTATGTACGCCCTCTTGAGCTGACTCCTTTTCACTGCAACTTTCTGCCAGGCTTTCCCTCGTGCTGATAGGGCCGGAAAACAAGAAAGAATACACGATGGCCTGTCCTAAATATGTTGACGAGCATTGGCTCAACCGGGGGGGGGGGGGGGGGGGGGGGGGGTGGGGGGGGGGGGGGGGGGGGGGTGGGGGGGGGGGTCAAATTTTGATCCGATTTGAGATATTTGATTTTGCCATTTATATTTTATAAGGTTTTTGTCAAATAAAAAGCATGATGAAACTACTCCAATTACACTCTCGAAAATCTCGAAAAATCCGGGGCTGTGCGCGCTCACGATCATGCACTTTACCCAATAAAGAGAGTTCCTACCCATGAATAATCTTTAGATAACACTACTTACAAAACCCACATACCCCTTTCACTAGTAGTGCTGACCATTGATATTTTGAGGTTACAACAATGTTCAAAAACGTGGTAGGTCTAAGTTCAGAGATTTCGAAGGTCCCCTACGATTTTCATAAAGATCGCGTATGCCGTGTGCCCAGTAGAGAACGAACAGACAGAGAAACAAAAAAAATTAGCTCGTTTTTCTGGTTTGTTTATTTTGAAAAACCTCAATGCACTTAACTTGCAGCATCGATATGACCTCGCCGCCCCGCACCTTTCGAACGCCACCTTTAGCACCGCACAGCGCACGGCTCCGAGCGTTGGCTCGCAGGCAGTCGTCTCCCGCCGGTCTGGTTCCCCACGGGCCACGTTGGGTTCCCACCACACTGGGCGTCGTGCTGCCGCGCGTAGAGTCGCCGCGGCTCTCTCTCTCTCCCGTCTACGGACGTTAAAGCGATGAAAAGACGGGCAGCGGGCCGGCCACCGAAAGGGGTGCGTGCCGCGCTGCGTTACTCTGAACTCTGCCTAGTGCCTCGCTTTTCAGTCGGTCTGTTATTCTTGTCGTAGGTGGACGTGTTTCGTCACCGCTCATCGTTCGGGGACAATGCTGGATGAGTGACAGGTGGATCAGTTGTTTTAGGTAGCCTGCCAGACGGTGCAGTTGGTGGGGGGTGGCAGTACCAGGTTCCAGTACCAGGCCTAGGCTTCACTTCTGCTCTGCCTGAAATTAATTTTTGGTACGTATGCCAGATTTATGTTGGCCTTTGCCCCCTTAGTGTGGGTCTTATCATGACTCAAAATTCAGATTCTGATCCGAATCCTTAGATTGTAAGGAAATGTGATCAAATTCCATTTCGCATTCCGATTCTTCAGCAGAGGTTAGATATGATTCAGATGCAAAATCTTCATCATCATCTATATCGACTAGTTCTGCCATAGAAGTACATGAGTTTTCAGATTCTAGATCTGGATCTTGTGATTCATCCTCTGGCTGGAGCAACTGCAATGTCTCGGTATGACTTTGTGACAGTACACCCCGTTATCACCTGCTATCTGCTTCAATTTTTCATGTTATTTGTAATATTAATTAGAATCACTAATTATTCATCTTAATTAAGAATCCTTGTGGATTGGTTTTGTAATTGACGACATATCATAATGAGGTATGATATGCAAATCAGCGGAGTAATGACCTATCCTAATTAGATGGGATTTGTCAAGGGTGGGACCGGACGAGTCCATGTAGCCAGTGGGCTAGGCGGGGGAGGCTTTCTTTGCCTGAGGGCTAGAAGCTTCTAGAACGTTCCCGAGTCCAGGGTCAAGGGACCGAAGAGGGTAGGGCAACGCGTCAGAGGCTTGGGTACGCGAAGCCCTCCACAGGGAGAAGTCGCCAGAAAGTGTTGGAACCCCGAATCAAGCAGTTGGTGTGTGAAGTGCAGCGATTTGTGCGCGTCTACAAAGTGGTTCAAGTGCGGTCGAAGCCATCATGGCAACGAAATCAGTATTTCCGTGCATCGGAATAGGTACGGACATAAGTTCGGCCTAATTAGTTATAATAAAATCAATCTATTTCAAGTAGTTTCCGGTGAGTGCAAGCAACGCATCATGTGGTGACGCCACCGACACTACTACGACGACAACAGCAACGAAATGGCTACCCTTTCAATTAACCTAATTCAATAGCCAACCCCATCCAAAGAACCTAGTATATCTCTAATCTTTCCCATGTCATATTCCACTATCGACCCGATATCAGGGGTCAAGCCCTCCACTACGAGCGAGCGTGGGTAACAATGTAACCACGTCACCGAGAACGTACCTTGGGGTCGTTGACAAGCCAGAAGACGGCAAGTTTACGTCGCCAGACGTACCGCATGAGCCAGTATGCGAGGTCAGGTGCCCCACCGAAGAGAGCCGACGCCGCTGGAACGGCGTACCTAACCAGGGGACGCTAATTAGGCGCCATATCAACGCGTCACGTCATCGGCTACCACGACGCGTCAGATACGACTTTCGTTCTTCATATCCGACAATCATCAGAGAAAGAGAGTGTTGAGTAGAACAAACCATATTATTCTTATAATTAGTATTATAAGGCATCCATGTATTTCGCTAAAATCTTTAATTAATATTCAAGGCTATTGTTTTTAAGTTTGGATCCAACGTCAAATCAAATCATTTTTTTACGATATTTATGTATGTGTTGTTTTAAACCAATTATACGACCGATTTCCAAGCAGCTAGGTGTCCCGTTCAGTGACACCTAAATTCCCTAATGTCGCCTTTGTTATCCATAGTGTTCACATTATCATGCCTTCAGCCAATCACTTAATCATTAAGCCCCCCCCCTATAATTAGTTTTTACTAGGCTAGTGAGTGTACGCCACCCATTCCAGGAGGGACGGAGGACGCCGCCTTGCCGTACCCCCTCAGTGAGGACAGTCGTCCTGGTGAGTCAGGGCCTTGGGATATGCAAATATCCCTTGCCCCTAAGTGGTTTGTTATCACCTCCTCATTGTGTGTCTCCGATGTCCGGTCAGTTTATAAAGCCCTAATTAGTTTCGTGTCTGAGTTAGTAAAGTGCGCCCGATAATTTTAGTTCACTTATGCCAAAGGGCCTATGAGAGAGTGGAAAGTGACAACTGGCACCCCCAGTGGGGCTTTAGGAACCGCTCGAGAGGCCGGAGAGTTACAACTGGCACCCCCAGTGGGGCTTTAGGAAGTTAGAAGGAGGTATGGAGAGGTACAACTTCCCGGTGTTGATGTTGAAACTTCAAGTCTTTTTGAAGGGTTTGTAGCCACCGTCTTAAGAATCCAGTTTAAGCTGATAAAAATAAAATAAACATACTTGAGTACATACAATTTACCATGTGATAAGTAAATGTTTAATAAAATAGTAAATTTAACTTCTGTTTAAGCTACTTACTTTCAAATTTTGTTTTATAAACACAAGGTTACTGGCGCGTTTCGTAGTCAGTCTATTGCGCTTAAATGAATGGACATCTTTATACGTGCTAAAAGTTCTCTCGCACGCTGCAGATGTAGCAGGCAGCTTAAGAGTGCTGTTTTAACCCGTGGGAATATACGTAGAGAGAGAGAGAGCATGCTTCACCGGACTCGAAAGGCAGGACTAGCGATATTCCAATCATGATTTTTGAGCCAATAACAGCGCAGGCGAGCTATATGATTCACAGTCACCCGAGATACGTGTTACGCTGTGCACTCGCTGACTGACTGAGCGGGTCCCACTGCGCATAGACCCCGCACGAAGTTACATGAGTGAATTGTAGCTTGTTATTTCAAACACTATCACTTCGCGATTGTCTACGGTATTTTATTATACTGCACGTCTTTAATCTCTCATTCCCAATAGAATATGATTATTTTATTACACATATTATTAGGACACTATTATTCGTTATTCTGAAAATACGAGTAGGCAATTAATAAAACAACGAATAAAAACTAAAAAAATGTAACCTGGTACTGCGTTTGTCTTGAGCGACTTATTGTGAATTACGAATGAAGGAAACGTGGAGACAAAAGTGGAATGGTGGCATCCATGTCAAGGTGAAGATAAGCAGTGCTAGGAACTATCGAATTCAATTCATTTTGCAATCATAAGATATGTTTTGTTTCCTGCTTCTTACATTGTGGTTAATAATTTTATTATTAGTAGTATTTTTTTTTTTTTTCAGAAAATGGGGGAAACAATTAACGTTCTGTTCAAAACGTTGCAAACATTATACAATTATCTAACTTCTCCCGAAATTGCATAATTTTACCTTACCTTACCAAACTCAAAACAGAAGTTAAGATAATAAACAAGTGCACAGTCATTTAATCGTATCAGTCAATAAACGTAGCTGATATGCCAAAGAGACCAAGTACTCGATCATAGATATAGAATAATATATGCGCCACCGGTCGGAGGCAGAATCGCATTTTTCAACCGCTTGCAGACCTTCAGTGCTCCCATGATAATATCGAAATTACTGTCCCGAAAATTATGCAATTTTGGGAGAAGTTAGATAATTGTATAGTGTTTGCAACATATTGAACAGAATGCTATTTTTTTTACAGTTTTCCACCAAATAATCAAGAAATCCCAAAATTGCATAATTTTACCTTACCTTACCAAACTCAAAACAGTAGGTGAAGATAATAAAGAAGTGCACATGTCATTAAATCGTATCAGTCAGTAAACGTAGCTGATATGCCAAAGAGACCAAGTACTCGATCATAGATATAGAATAATATATGCGCCACCGGTCGGAGGCAGAATCGCATTTTTCAACCGCTTGCAGACCTTCAGTGCTCCCATGATAATATCGAAATTACTGGCCCGAAAATTATGCAATTTTGGGAGAGTTAGATAATTGTATAGTGTTTGCAACATATTGAACAGAATGCTATTTTTTTACAGTTTTCCACCAAAAAATCAAGAATACGACAATTTTTATAAATTTTAGGTATTTTTACGTATTATCTTCTTTTTTTGCAGAAAAACGGGGGAAACAATTAACGTTCTGTTTAAAACGTTGCAAACATTATACAATTATCTAACTTCTCCCAAAATTGCATAATTTTACCTTACCTTACCAAACTCAAAACAGTAGTGAAGATAATAAACAAGTGCACAGTCATTAAAATCGTATCAGTCAGTAAACGTAGCTGATATCCCAAAGAGACCAAGTACTCGATCATAGATATAGAATAATATATGCGCCACCGGTCGGAGGCAGAATCGCATTTTTCAACCGCTTGCAGACCTTCAGTGCTCCCATGATAATATCGAAATTACTGGCCCGAAAATTATGCAATTTTGGGAGAAGTTAGATAATCGTATAGTGTTTTGCAACATATTGAACAGAATGCTAATTTTTTATACAGTTTTCCACCAAAAAAATCAAGAAATACGACAAGTTTTATAAATTTTAAGTATTTTTACGTATTTTCTTCTTTTTTTTGCAGAAAATGGGGGAAACAATTAACGTTCTGTTCAAAACGTTGCAAACATTTTACAATTATCTAACTTCTCCCAAAATGACATTTTTCGGACCAGTCATTTCGATGTTATCATGGGACGCGCGAACCATTACGTTTTGGTCAAACTTTAACCTGAAAGAGAAACATCGGAAATAAAGTAGATTTGAATAGATTTAAATAAATTCCCGTGTTCAATACCACATCGATACTTAAACCGTTGAGTGACTACGATACGATACTTATTGGACGAGCGAAGCGAAGACTTCAATTTCACTGACCCCCCAAAAATTTAGCTCGTTTTTTTTTCTTTCTGTTTGTTCGCTCTCTACCGGGCAAACGGCATATCCGATTTGATGAAAATTTGACGGGACCATGGAAATCTCTGAACATAGAGCTGTATTGTTTTTGGGTACAATCGAAGAAATATTTCTCATGAATATCGTACTTTTACGATTTTTTCGATTTTTTATGCGATATTTTCGTGCCATTTGGGCCAATTCTGACCAAACGGGTGGGGCTACAACGTTCATATTATACATGGACATTAAGGTTATGGTAATGTAGTACATTTTGAAAGAAAAAGTTGAAAAAGTTAACCAGAATCCATAAAAAATAAAGCTTTTAATATAAGTTTTTTACGGTAAATAATACCAATTGACAAGAAACAATAGGAACTTGACAACAATCACCTACAATGCGTAGGCAGCAAAACAAAGCACTTGCAAAAGTAAAGATATCCCACGCAAACTAAAAACTTAAAAAGCTCATCCATCAACGCGGCGGGACTTTAGCGTTTTCCTAGTTATATACATCGTGAAAATTCCACAACAGGCGTTTGTCCGGTGAGAGCAAACGAAACATAAATACACATACTATTGTACAAAAATATAACAAAACACGAGCTATTTTCTCAAGATTGTCATATTGGAGTCTTCATTACGCAATTCCAATCATAATAATTATTTAATTATTACTCGATGAACGTAACTAGGGAAAGAAACACATCAATAATTGTTGCAAAATACAGCTGCTGTTTGAAATGGATTTGCTTTCGAATCGAAACATAGCCAATTTCCATATTGAATTGTTTGATGATGGCTTGTTGGCGGACATTTGTATCATACTTTATCCGATATTGGAATCAAGATTGCACTTTTATGGAAATCAATCCAAAAATTAAAAAAATATAAATCCACACATTTTCTACATCTGCTTCATTGTAGAATCGAAAATGATGGATTAGGAGAGAAACAAATGACGAAATAATTAAGCAATATGACAATATTTTGACTTATGAGACTGATTAAAGGAAGGTCATCAATAAAATCATAACATATGCAATTTATATTAAACTTAAAAAATTTAAATTTAAAAAATCATATCATGGCCAAGGTTGAAAACGGAAAAATGGAAATAACACAATTTTGACAGCAACAAGGCAAGTTATCTCAAGAATGTGTGTAGGACGTCAGTGCGTCGGTGCGACTGTGTGATTCACTTATTGGTGCGACCCAAAGTATTACATTACTACGCGGGAAACGGTTATCTGTGTTGGCCTCGCACAACACTCATTCAAGGTCAAATGCAAGTGCGTGTATTGAGTTCGACTCCCGCTACCGAAAAACATCACTCCGACGTCGTCATTGTAATAATATTCGGAGTTCGGACATAAGTTGAATAATTAGAATGAAAATGTCAATATCCTCATTCACCTTCCGTCAAAAAGTTCACATACTTGGTGATCCTGAGAAGGAGGAAAACTGAACACTACACTTAGTGACCTCGAATTTTTGGTATGAGAGGGTATTTCATGTATGCATGTATTGGGTTTCTTCGGGCTTATAACAATACTATGAATATTATAATAATCAATAGATAATACGCACTATAGACATGCACGATTGATTATAAGATGCCATGTTATTGTTAATAAAAAAATACTTCGAATTTCGTTTACATAATATCACACTCCCATTAATCGAGATAAATTACAAATTTAAAACCTGACAATAAGTTGCCACAGTTTTCAAGATAACTATAACTGTCTTGATCGAGACCATATCATTGAATGCTATACGTCTCACAAATGTATCTCAAGTGAGTGGCTCGTTATCTACTGGAGAATAGATGGTTGTTGATGTTTGCGAGAGTGATACGCGGAGTGTGAGGGGAACTGGTTGTTTGACGATAAACAGAGCATCCCACATGTCTTCATTTATTTATTCTCAATATTCTTGTTAGCATCAAAGGCGCCAAGGATTTCCCCACATATTTGGATGAGCGTAGCGAGCGTAGCGAGTGGAGCGAAGACTTCAATTTCACTGACCCCCCAAAATATTTAGCTCTGGTGTTTTTTTTTTTGTTTTTTTTTGTTTGTTTTTTTTTTTTTTTTTTTTTTTTCCGTCTGTTTGTTCGCTCGATTCCGGGCAAACGGCATATGCGATCTTGATGAAAATTGTAAGGGACCTTCGTTTTCTCTGAACTTAGAGGTGTATTGTTTTTGGGTACAATCGAAAAAATATTTCTCATGAATATCGTACTTTTACGATTTTTTTCGATTTTTAGTGCGATATTTTCGTGACATTTGGTCCGATTCTGACCAAACGGGTGGGGCTACAACGTTCATATTTCACATGTACATTAAGGTTATGGTAATGTAGTACCTTTTGAAAGAAAAAGTTGAAAAAGTTAGCCAGAATTCATAGAAATAAAGGTTTTAATATAAGTTTTTCAATTTTTAGAGCGATATTTTCGTCCCATTCGGGCCGATTCTGACCAAACGGGTGGGGCTAAAACGTTCAGATTTCACATGGACATTAAGGTTATGGTAATGTAGTACCTTTTGAAAGAAAAAGTTGAGAAAGTTAGCCAGAATCCACAGAAATAAAGGTTTTAATATGAGTTTATTGAGGTTTATAATACCAATTAACACGTAACAATAGAAACTCTGTTCAACAATCACCTACAATGCATTCAAAAAGCACTTGCAAAGGAAAAGTGCAAAAAAACGCAAAAAACGCAAACAAAAAATTACAAAAACGCTCATCCATCAACGCGGCGGGACTTTAGCGTTTTCCTAGTTTATTTTCACCTTCACCACCACCACCACTCGTCGTCAACATAGTCTCCCACCGAACGGGATATTCCTTTAACAAAATTTATAATGCCAAAGCAAGCGCAAGGTGAAGAAAAAAATCAATATTTTCTAACTGTTAATGAACTCAGTTAATATACCAAACATATCCAGTTCGTACACCGTCTTATGAGGTAGATGTTTGTGGTTCTAAATAGATGATCCAATGCAACTCAAGACGATGAGTGGATGTGGTGGAATGGAGAGTAGGCCTACGTTAGATTATTATACTTATAATGTCATCGAGCCCGCGTCCCTTTGGTGCCATAATATGCTTATCATACCTGCGCACTATGTGTGAACCACCATGAATGGCATCTTATATTATAAATGAAATAAAATGCATGCTCGATAAATAAAATTACTTCCTAAATGATCAAGACTGTCCGCGGCTGCGACACAGATCCGAAGCGCACGACTCCTATAAATAATACCGATAATTAGATCGAATCCTAAATAAGATATGGAAATTTCGAATTGTTATGATCTTGATAAATCATGATCATGTCCAATACATTCAAAGAGACAGTAAACATCTAACTCAACTCCAAAAGTACCAAGAAATCATAATAATCTAATAGTATTAAAATTACTCGTTTAATCCTTTACAATATGACACTGACTGTACAATAATGGCTTCTCGGCATGAGGATTGTTTAAAACACGCCCTAGACCCGACTTGAAACATAAAACTGCAGAAAGCGCCACCGGTCGGAGGTGGAATCACATTTTTCAACCGCTTGTAGACCTTCCGTGCTCCCATGATAGCATCGAAATGGCTGAACCGAAAATTATGATATTTTGGGAGAAGTTAGATAATTGTATGATGTTTGCAACGTATTGATCAGAATGTACTTTTATTCCCCCATTTTCCACCAAAAAAATCAAGAAGTACGTCAAATTTTCCAAATTTCACGTATTTTCTTGATTTTTTGGGCAGAAAATGGGTGAAAAAAAGTACATTCTGATCAATACGTTGCAAACATTATTCAATTATCTAACTTCTCTAAAAATTGCATAATTTTCGGTCCAGCCATTTCGATGTTATCACGGGAGCACGAAACCATTACATTTTTGTCAAATTTTAGCTTGAAAGAGACACCTTAAGAATTTTACTCGCAACTTGCGATAGTGACACGTGGGAACAAAAAGCATTTCACCAAACATGTCCTTCCATTTTTGTTGATGCCGTCCAGAGATATTCCTTTGCAAAGACTCCAGATTTTAGCTGATACTGCCCAAGTTCAGCCATCAAAGTTTCTTCATCAATATTGTCTGCCTTTGTAGCCACTTCACAGATAAATGCAGCTGCATCAACTTTATCATCAGATGATAAATGTTCACCTGTATAATAAGGGTCCATCAGGTTTGCTGCTTTGTGTACATCTTGAAGGCAAAAGTCTTTTCGCAACTTTAATATATCAAAAAGCTTCTTCTGCTCGTGCTTGAGACATGGTGCATTTTTTACATGCTCTTCGAAGGACAATGATAGCTTGCTGAAAATCTTGCATGTGAGGCTCATTTGTGGCTTGTCGGCCTCAATTACAGTGATCCACGATGCAATGGGTTTTAGCAAAAGATACAAATGCTGTGCCTTGTCTCAAAATACATCACTTAATATGGACCTCTTGGCATTTGCAGATATATCCTTTTCACATCGTTCGTCTATGTTGACGGCACGTATGGCAGCTTTATTCTTAAGGGCAATCCCTAGACCCAAATATGATTTCTAAAGATTGCAGTAAAGACGTCTGAAAAGCAAGTAGAATGTAAGATGGACTTAATAAAGGAGCGGATTATTTTTTTGACGGGACATAACCTCAGAATCAACAATTATATTCAAATTACTGGAATCAGTTGCTCAAGTTCAAAATTGAATTACCTATGCCCAAGGCCTAATTGTCAGCATTCCTAGGCTAGGCTTAATATTATTAAACTGGTCCAAAGCCTAGGCCTAGTTTAAATTGCTCCAATATAGCCTAGGATGAGTAGCTAGGCCTAGACTAGACCAAGGCCTTAATACTCAAGAAAAAATACTAGTTAGAGCCTAGGCTTGACCTTCCTACTCGAGAAAAAAATACTAGGCCTAGGTAGCCTAGGCCTAGATCATAATTATTATTAAATAGGTTGTAGGCTAGGTCTATTTCTTTACTACTGGCCTGAATAGGCAGGCAGATGTAAACCTAGCAAATATCATTCATATATATACATAGGCCAAGGCTCCATTCAATGTTTAATTTGTTCATTATTCAATAGGGCCTAGTAGGCCTAGCTCAGTGGCAAGCCTGGACTGATTCAGATTTATAAAGTTCTGTACTTATTACAGCAACTATTATTATCTGCACTAGCACTACTGGTTGGCCTAGGGGCCTGTATTATTAAATAATATGTTAATCTACTTACCATTAGTAATTTTAGACTTCGTTTTTTTAGGTTAAGGGGTCTTTTACAGACAGGGGAGACTTGGAACAGTATTGTATATGTTTTAGCATACGGGAGGCATTATTTGTTGTTTTCCATTTACAAAACTTACAAGATCTTTGGTTGTTTTTCAGTGTTTTATCACCATGATCTTTAGTTAAAAAGTACTTGTGTATAACTGAACTCTTTTGAGTCTTAATCTTGCAAGAAACTTCCTTGCATCCTCGGAGTCACTGCCTTCTAGGAACTCACAGCCACATGACTCATACTTCTGCACAGTTGGTAAATACAGCCTTCATTAATATAAAATGGAGACTGTATTAATCTACAAGGCCACTTGAGAATACTGGAGGCATAATATGTTGATTATTTTATAAAAAATTGATTTGAAATTATTTGAAATATTTCAACCAAAGTGGTTTGAAATATTTCAAACTTCGATCACTACTACTAACCATAAAGCAGTACATGAACATACAACTATACTACATACAACTATTAGACTAAACAATTCATCACTGATGAATTGTATAATCTGTTTGCGATTATCTCTGATCTTGGGCACGTACGTTTCTCGCAGAGTTTTTGCGCAGGGAAGGTCTCCGGCTCCTGAAACAAAACAAACATTTGAGTTAGAACATGTTTACCTAATTAACTGGTCGAGTTCAGCCGCAGAGGCCTAGCATGGACTAGGCCAAGGCAAGAACAGCATCCAAGCTTAGGCCAGGAGTAAATCGTAAGCTAGGGGTGCGCGGATAGGTCTTTCCTTGCACCTAGGTCTAAGGGAGGTCTTCATCCGAGCTTAGGTCCTACTGAAAACTAAGCAGAAGGCCTAAGCTGAGCCTGCACAAGACTAGGCCTAACCTAGTCTTGTGTAGACCTAGGCCTAGCCTTGTGTAGGCCTAGGCCTAGCCTTGTGTAGGCCTATGCCTAGCGTTGTGTAGGCCTAGGCCTAGCCTTGTGTAGAGGCCTTGATTAAATGGGAAACTAAGAAAAACTGAAAACTAAGCAGAAGGCCTAAGCTGAGCCTGCACAAGACTAGGCCTAACCTAGTCTTGTGTAGACCTAGGCCTAGCCTTGTGTAGGCCTAGGCCTAGCCTAGCCTTGTGTAGGCCTAGGCCTAGCCTTGTGTAGAGGCCTTGATTAAATGGGTCCAGGCCTAGGACTAGGCCCTAAGGGCTAGGCTTCCTGTCTCAAGTAAATAGTAAATACTAATTAAATGTAGGCTTAATGGTTACGTACCTTGAATATACTTGTTTAAAAAGCCCATGAAGTTAGGATCGTTTGCTTTTTCCAGAGGAATGTTGGATTGTAACAGCGCGTTTGTGAAATCCAAAGCTAACTGTTGCTTCTCGATGCGAGCTTTGTTTCCGTGTTGAATCGAGTCCTGGATTGAAATTTGTCTTTGTTGTTGTGCTAGAGAATTGTTTTTCTTTCGTTTGTGAGTTTCGTTTTCCACATGCTTTTTGCAAGTATCTCGCCGGATCCAATCTATTCTGCAGTTGCAATGTTTGCACATCATAACTCTCGTTTTTTTATCGAAAACATAAAAACCTTCCGACTTGAACTCACTTTCACGGTCAAAAATCGATAGAACCTTAGGCATTTTTTACAACCGAGTGTACACACCACGATGGAAAACACGCTGATGACGCTGCACTTGCAATGAGCACTCGCAAAGTCGCAGTTTACACCACGGATCGCACAGAGTCCACGGCCTTCTTGATGCCTATTTTTTTCGACTTTCGATATTACCTCGATCGGTCGGTAAAAGTTGGTCGATCAAGTA
Organism: Sweltsa coloradensis; assembly: GCA_024449915.1. Taxonomy (NCBI): domain Eukaryota; kingdom Metazoa; phylum Arthropoda; class Insecta; order Plecoptera; family Chloroperlidae; genus Sweltsa; species Sweltsa coloradensis. Next base: position 92,346 of record JAMZAV010005052.1, read on the forward strand.
GTTTTTTTTAAAAGTCGATTATTTTTACGCGAGACCGCAAAATTCTGTCAAAATTACTTAAAATTATGCATTTTGATTGATTTTTCCCGTTTTTCGGTATAAAAATTCGCGTTTTGGCACCAATGTGTTAAATTTCGCGGGAAAATTCAAAATCGGTATAATTTCGCGAAAAGTCGTGAACGTTATTTAATAGGCCAAACTGCTATATGTCGACAATTATTGAAAAAATTGAGATTGGATTACATTTGTGGAATTTCGTGAAAACATGCTTCACGAAAATTTCATGTCCCTATTCATCAGTGACAAATAGTTCGACGGGATCGTCTTTATCAGTAACATTTTCCTGTAAACCTGGATCACCAGTATGGGCATTGATAACACCTCGACGCCATGTCAGATTTCGCCCACTGAACATTTTTGACATCGATGCCGTTCCTGTTCCCGCCCCCACCACTGTCCACAGAGCCACAACTGGTACTGCCACTGTTCACAGACCCACCCACCACTATCACTCTGTCTTCCAAACCAACTCGCAACCTTCTTGTGGTTTGACAGGTGAGAAGGGGAGAATCACTCCCTAAAACTAATGGCGAGCTCTGGGTCGTCGTCGGGGAACTTTCCCCTTCCCTTTGACTACCTCCCCGACGGCGACGACAATGACAACACGGACGGATGATGACACAGACGGAGACGACCACGACGTGGGGGAACCTCTTCCCTCCCCATACGCCTGTGGCTGGTTCTGACCAGCACAGGCCTGTCCACCCCTTGGTACCCATACGTCCCTCCCTTCGTCTCTATTAGCCAAGTTGCATAAATATGAGACGTTAAGCAATATCCAATCAATCAATTTTAGGCCTAGGCTTAGCCAAGAGATATTAAATACCGGTACACAAAGGCCTAGCCGAGTCAAAGCCAGTCTCTGTCCAGGAGAGATTACTCTTGAAGTATTACATTTCTTCTTTAGTTTATGTTTTACTAGATTCAGCAACTCTTCGTATGTAGTGGACGTCATTCTTATGTATTTAAAAAACATTTCTGGGTCCCCATTTTTCATTTCTTGAAATTGATTGTAATATTCCCCAAGGATGTCACTTTTTTGGTTTCTGGGCCAAACGCTTTAACGCCAAGCTCTTCTCAATTTAGGCCTATGTAGCCGTATATGCTTATAGTAGGCGGCAGCAGCAACCACTATATGATGTTGAAGACAGTTGCATAACCATCTGCGTCCATCTTATCAGTTATATTACAATCTCACAATGGACAATGGACTAAAGTCCAAAACTTAAAAAACTTCTGACTTTGGCGGGAATCGAACCCTGGACCTTCTGCATTGGAAGCAGATACGCTAAACACAAGACCAACGAGCCACACATGTAAGTTATACCGTGTCAAAGTTTTTTACTATATAATTTATTATGTTTAAGGGGAAAAGCCACTGCAAATGACCCTATACAAACTTTTTTTGACTAATTTTTTTTCGCATATTATTTTATTATATTCTTTGGTTTGTGTGAAAATATATCCTACCTGTCTAAAAAAGCTTTTATCGATAATAAATTAGTGACATATGTATATATATATCAATGTAATGTAGTTTTCGTTTTTTATATATTAAGTTGTATTGGCCCTGGAGAAGATGAATTAAATTTCATCGAAACGTTGGCCTAATGTAAATAAACGTGGCATTATAACCGAAAAACCTAGTTCATTAATATATATATATATATGTGCAGACATTGTATTTTTGGGTAGTCCGTGTGGTTTTATTATTAGTTCCAACGTTTCGACAACAAGAGTTGACAAGAGGAAGAAAACTCAACAAGAACCCCTTGAGCCATCTACTCGTACGCTGAAGTCATCTAAAAAGTAATAGAGTGTGTTGATGTCTTCACAGTTTTTAAAATATCTGGATGTTCATAATATGTTGTCATTAGTACCTATGTTTTCTAAGCTTTTTGGGTTTTTTTGTCTTTGTATCCAGTTGCAGTGTTTGTTAAGAAGTAAGGTTTTGTTTGTTTGATATTGTTTTTATGTTTTAAATTTCCTTGAAGATGGGCAGGGAGAACTGCCCGAAAACGTTGGAACTAATAATAAAACCACACGGACTACCCGAAAATACAATGTCTGCATATTCAATCCGTGAAAGTCTGCGATATAACATATATATATATATTATCCATCACCGCAGAATCCCCATCTACAATATATATTACATGACGGAGTTGAAATTACGACATTGTTCCGAAAATGTTGAGAACTTTTCTCCACATAAAAATGTGGACCCAATTTTAATTGCTTTTAAGAGAGGGATTAATGCAGTTATCAAGATCCAGTGCTCGCCTTTTATGGTCAAGCGTTTTCGCATCGTTTAGCTGGTATGCCGACGATCTGATAGAACTGGAGTGACCGGCCAACGTAAAACAATTAATCTTTCAAACATATCGATGATTGAGTTCCATCGTGTTTTACAGTGCTGAATAAGTTTCAATGGTATTTTTTCTTTACGTTTGGGTGTCCGGCTTCGTCTTCCTCTTCGGCGTGTTCATCTGCTGCCATGCTGACTTGCACGCGTTTCAGCTCTTGCGTGGCAGCAGGACTATGGCTAAAGTGGCCTACGAGCCGACTTGTCGCATTAACAGCACAGGCGATTGGATTTGTGGCGACCTTGGCGTTCGTGCCCATTGCTGCATTGACACACAGAATGAGGTGTGTGTGCAGCACAAGGGACATCGTCCCAACGTATCAGTAACGTGTTGTGCGATAGTTAGCACATAATCCCATTTTCATGGACAACTGCAGATACTTGAGTATATATTTCCCATTCCTTGGCGACGTTCTTTAACACTTGGCACAAATACTCGGCAGTGTGTCGTTCGGTTAAATGCTCAGTCACCAACTCTGGGGTTTTGAATATTCCCAATCTTTTGTAATGTACGAACATGTCACTGTACTGCAAGAAAGCTGTCGCTAGCTAATGATGACCAAGCATCAGTCGTTAGTGCGATGGACTGGCCCTTTAGCTCAAGCATACCTTCTTTTATTTTATTTTTAATATTTTCCTCGTGCTTTGCTATGACGGCAGACACAGTTTCATGACATGGAACTTTATACAACGGTTCCGCGTACAACATAAACTTACGAAATGAAGAACTTTTGCTAAAGTTCAATGGCAGATTGCTCTCGGCAATCATGTCCGCAAGAAGGGTGTGATTTGATTTTGCCACGTATCATTGCAAGGCCGACCAGCAGTAAATACACCCGCTTCCAGAGTCCGTTGACCCGATGAAGAACCAGGGACAACAGTATCAAGTTTTTTATGTACCGATTTTAAATGTTTAACCATTGAGCTGGTTGACGACCAATCGAACTTTAACTCATTTTGCACAGATTGCATTTAACTGTAGTTCCATTAACACTTTTTGTAAAATCTTTCCAAACACTACTTTTTTTTTAAATTATCCTAAGTCACAAATCATATAGCCGACATAGGCCAAATCCTTCTAGGATAATAGTACTCCCCCAAATAAATTTGTTACATATCTAGGGAAAGGATGTTCAGGACATCTTCTTTTTTTCTATTGGTAAATGCATGTCTGAAAAATAGTTTTAAGTATGTTTCAAGTGTTAGGGATGCCAAAAATATGCATTTTATTTTGCCTTAAAATGCCTATTTACATCATTTCATGAGTAAAGGTCCTTTTTGGGCATTTTTAAGGTAATATTGTCCTATTTTTGTATAATTTGCTCAAACGGATGCAAAACGTGCGAGTGTGAGTGCAGTGTCGAGCTTATATGAAATTAAATTAAAATGTTAAAATTATGTTTTTCATTTTCATCTTGTGTTTAATATATCGACAAAACTATCCCCCCCCCCTTTTCAATGAAACAATGACCTTTCAATGAAAATATATTGGTGTAACTGTAATAAAACATTGCTGAAAGTAGAAAATAATAGAATGCGATTAAATTCAATAGGTCCTTTTTTGTTTTTTATGTCCTTTTTTTGCTGTTGTAAAGGAACTATTTGCCTGCCTTTTTCGCACTTTGAAAGGTCCTGAACATCCGCTCCCTACGTATAAGTGTAATTTTTCTACATTACATTGAGGTAAATCGGGCCATCAAATTCCAACTCGCAACCTTCTCGTGGTTTGTCCCGTGATTAGGGAGTTCTTCTCCTGAAACTAATGGCGAGCTCTGGGTCGTCGTCGGGGAACTTTCCCCTCCCCTTTGACTCCCCTGCCCGACGGCGACACAATGACAACACGGACCGATGATGACACAGACGGAGACGACCACGACGTGGGGGAACCCTGCCCTCCCCATACGCTTGTGGCTGGTCTGACCAGCACAGGCCTGTCCACCCCTTGTCCCCCGCGTCATCCCTTACGTCCCCTTAGTAGCATCACCTATTATGTTGGACCTTGTCAAGAGGAGAAGTTATTATGTTACTTTAGAGAGGAGAAAATCGAGGGTATAAAACCAATTCGCCCACAAGGCGCATCAATCACTCTAGATTATTATGATCACTTATTCATTCGTCTACTTGAGACATAAGCTTTGATGTTGTCGGAGAACAGTTGGAATCATTTCGAACCATCGCATTATCCCCTATAACTGTTGTTAAGTGATCTCTGTGGATCTCTTAAAGGGGTATTTAACCGCTAAACTCAAAAAATATATTTCATTCAGGCTAACTAGTAATGAATTAAGCAACTATCAGAAAAATTATTGGGGCCACCATGACCTCCCAAAAAATTGTCAAACATGACATTTTTCGAGCTAGGTCCCATTGGCAAAAATCTCCCATAAGAAATAACACGGGGACGATCTTTGAGCCCCGTGAACTTGGAGGATTATGATTCAAAAAAATATTGGCCATTATCGACGTACTCGACAGCCTTTTCTGTAAATTCTCTATATGTTGTTTTGTAATTTGGGCAAGTTGTTTGGTTAAAATATGCTGATTACCAAGATGAGGTGTGATTTGGAATGAATATTTGTGCGTGTTGAGGGTATATTTGGGCACAGTTTCAAGACACGATGTTTGTAAAGGGGCATTTTAGATTGGTGCTATTGCTCTGGTATCTTGTGGACCAAAAAGAAGCAGGTTAAAGCCGATTTAGGAAATTTTCCAAAACAACAATTTTGCCATTTTCTGGATCAAAAAAATTAAAAAAAATAGTGTTAAATCACAGTTACAAGATATAATTTTTTAAACGGTCATTTAAGTGTAGTGTTGTGCTATAGATCACGTGGTAAAAAAATAATTTTTGAGTTTTTAGCCCCTTTAACCTGTTTTTTATTCCACCTTTTATTATAAGTATGCTATGGTCAGTAACGTTGGGTGTATTTAATACCTCAACTCTAATATTGCCACAATCTGTTACTACCCAATCGATAAGCGTTCTTCCTCACATTAGTGATCTCTAGTATAATCCTAAACAACATGCTTGCATCCATTATCTGCGAAATATAGCATCGTCGCGATGAACCTCACTACATTTTTAAATATAGCTCGCAACCAATTTTTATACATCTTGGAGATCCATGTGCTAGTGTCATCATACGATTTTGAATAATTTCCATGTACTTGACGTGCAACATCGATATGACCTCGCCGCCCCGCACCTTTTGACTGCCATCTACACCTGCTACAGTACACACAGCGCAGCGGCAGTCTCGCAGTCGGTCAGTTGTTCTTGTCGGAGGTGGACGTGTTTTGTCTTCGTTCTGTTCTTGTTCGGTCTCCACAGTACAAGGAGTTGGCTTCTGTTACTACTGAATGTGTTTTGTTTTGTGTGTGTTACCGTTACTAGGATGTCTGTTCTGTCCAGACTGAAAGTTTTTTTTTTTTACTTCTTTTTCTCTATTGCTTGTCAGTCAAGTGCTTGTTATCTCAGTATTTCGCCCCGTTTGTTCCGTCCATACAGCCCGTGAGGTTTATGTTGGTCAGGGTGATATAGCTCGTGTTACTGCTGCGTGTGTTGTTTCAGCAAGTCTTGGCTGTTGTTTCCTCACATTGTTCTGTTAAATGTTTGTTAACTTCAGGAGGTTGTCTGTTCTGTCCAGAATGGAAGGTGTCCTTTGCTTTTATTCTTCCATGCTTGTCAGGTAATGTCTTGTTAAGACGCACACAGAATAACATCTGTGTAGTGTGTGCCTTCCCTTGTACTGAAGGTACGACCCCCTACTTTCTCGTCGGGAGAAGGTTGTGTTTCTGGGATTCCCCCAGTAATCACGGGCCAAACCACGAGAATGTTGCGAGTTGGATTTGATGAAGCATTTTTTCCGTTTTATTTTATTTTATTCTTTTTTTTGGTTTTCTTTTTTTTTCTTATTCAACGTCACATATTATTTACTCTTCAATCTGATGTTCCCTTGGTGCACTCTGGTCGATGTCTTCCCAAGGCAGCTCATTTTATTGTTCGTCCACTTCAACCTTACTCTCAGGCATATCAAATTTTGAGAGAGACAGATTGAGGATAAGTAGATGGTGGTCAGACAACCTGGGATCGAGAATGGATTGTTATAACTATTTAATTTGATGAGTTGGATTATCTAATAGTTTTTCACTAATAAAACAATATTTCTGAATCTATGTGGATGGACATTCAAGACTATTATTTACCTTATTCTGAAAACAAAGAAATAATTAACCTTTCCCATGACAAGACAGGTCGCCCAGTAATAATGTTAATTCCTAACAGTGTTCACTGCAATTTTCTTACCTCGATTACCCCTGTGTTTGTTTTAGTGTTGTGTGTGACGTGATGTAAGCTTATACTGTGCATTTCACGTAGGTGAGTAGCTACATAATGACTCAAATATCAATATCTGTGACAATTTAATGTAGTCACGATGAACCTTTCTGCACATTTAGTAAATCACTCTCTACCAATTGATTACACACCAGAGTCCATGTGTTAATACGATTTTAGAAACTTCCAATGCACTAAATGTGCAGCATCGATATGACCTCGCCGCCCCGCACCTTTTAACTACCACCTGCACGCAAGCAGCGGTGTGGTGAGCCCCGCCCGCCTCGCAGTCAGCGTGTTGTTCTTGTCGTAGGCGGACGTGTTTTGTGCCTGCTGTTCATTCTGTTCTTACAGAGCCTCCACAGCACAAGGAGTTAGGCTCTATTGCTGCTGAGTGTGTTGTTTGAGCAAGTATTGGCTGTTGTGTCCTCGCATCATTCTGATTAATGTTTTTTAACTTCAGGCGATAGTCAGTTCTGGTTTAGATTTAGTGCTCTCTTTATTCTGCCCTGCTTGTCGGGGAAGCACTCATCATCTCACTATAATCACTTTTGTGCTCTGTCTGTCCTGTCTAATCTAATCTGTCCAAGCCTCGTCTGCAGTTCTGTGCTAGGTTACTAAAATTACTAAAAATTCTCACGAGCAAGATTGAGAGTCAATTCCAACTCGCAACCTTCACGTGGTTTGGCCCGTGATTAGAGGAGTTCTTCTCCCTGAAACTAATGGCGAGCTCTGGGTCGTCGTCGGGGAACTTTCCCATTCCCTTTGACTTCCTCCCCGACGGCGACGACAATGACTACACGGACGGATGATGACACAGACGGAGACGACCACGACGTGGGGGAAACCCCTGCCCTCCCCATATGCTTGTGGCTGGTTCTGACCGGCACAGGCCTGTCCACCCCTTGTCCCCCCGCGTCACCCCTTACGTCCCTCCCTTCGTCTCGTTTAGCCAAGTTGCACAAATATAAGACGTTAAACAATATCCCCCCCAAAAAAAGTAACCTATGAAATAGTCCTGTGTCCGTAGGGCACTGAAAAATACGCATTAATCATAAGAGGGTAGGATTGTATCATCTCAACCCTTTGCAAAGGGCCATATTGCCGTTGGTGGTCGACTGGTTTGTCACCCGCCATCGGTACTTGTTTCTTTTCTTTTTAAGTTAGTTAGGTTAGTCTTATCGTGCCTCCTAGGAAGGATGCAATAAATAAATCATTAATATGGTCCTGTTTTCCAACTATTGCTGACAGTGGTTTTATAATATTATTATCAATTTTTGTTAATGATGGTAGGTTCATCTCCGAATGTTCGCTTATAATTTTCATGAGACGTGGAATATTATTAGTGCCACCCATTTTAATTACTTTCTCATTTTTGCTGCACATCCCTATCAAATCTAGGACACTAGATAAAACAACATTGGGCTTAATAAAAGTATGTAGGCCTACATTGATCGATGTTCCCAAATATTTTTGCAAAGCTTCTCGACGACCTTCCACATGGCTGTCTCCAATGAGGAGAATAGGACTGTGAAAGGCGTTTTTTTGTGAATTTTGATTTGACTTTTCTTGCTTTCTGCTGGTTTCTTTAAGAGGGTATTACATGTGAGAACTTGTGCAATGTTTTTTCCTTGATTATGTCTTGAGTATCACCCCCAGTAGGTCTTGGTTTCAGTGGTACGTTAGCTTCTGTTTTACTGTTGGCTTCAGTGGTACTGTTGGGTTCGAGTTTGTATCATTATCAATGAGGGAGACTTATTACATTTTTCTGGTTTTACGTTTTACGCCAAAAAAGTTACTTGGAGTAGTATAATAATAAAATATTCAAGGAAAGTCTGTCTTAAAGTCTAGTCACGGCCTAGGCGAAAGTACAACTACTCTGCATTTATTGGAGGATGAGTCTGAAAACTGGGGAGTATGACAAAGAATGACGATTTTGAATAATTTTCAATGCACTTGTCATGCAAACATCGATATGACCTCGCCGCCCCCCACCTTTTGGGCTACTAGTTCAGTACCACACAGCGCAACGGCAGTCTCCGCCTCGCCTTGCAGTAGGAGTAGGTCTGATGTCTTGTCGCAGGGCAGACGGTTTTGTCTTCGCTCTTTGCTCTGTTCTTGTTAGGCCTCCACAGTACAAGTAGCTATAGCTTCTGATGCTGCTGAATGTCTTTGTAAAGTCTTGAATGTGAATGTTCCAAAAACGTATTTTCTTTTGGACTACTAGAAGGGACAAATGCGGAAGGAGTAGCAAAAGGAACAATTAATTCAGTCTTACCTTCCAGTTCGCCATCCGTTTTCGATCTTTTAGGAATCGGGGGAAGAAAAATAACTAGTTTTTTTTTCATTGTTATTATCTATACCACACCATACAGAAGTAAATACTGCACTTTACGACACAGTTAAACGCAATATCACAGTGTACACTCCACACCACGCTAAAAACTGTAACACCACGAAGTACAAAACGAATTCACCTTTAACACACTGCACACACATTTAAGGCGAAAAATGCGGAACAGAATGGTCAACCAATTCATTGACGGTGACACTGCCACTGCCACTCAGACCGCGATCAAGACGAGTAAGAACCGGTCATGCACTTGTTGAAAGGAGCGGGCGAAAAGAAGAAAAACCCTCCGAGAATGTCTTCATATTGTTCGGCCGAGGGCGGAAAGACATGTCATTCTCTTTTCCAATGGCGTGCCGCACGGGCACGGCAGTTCCAAATGTGCGATAGAAAGTTGATTTTTTTAATGCTACATGAAAATAGGTGCCGGAACGCAGTTCCCGCACGTTCCGCCAGAAAAATAGCCCTGCTACTACTACATATACAAAATAAGTAATAGGCACTTATAACCTTGGTTCATTCATGCCTTTCATTTAAAGGATAAATGCCAGCAACTCAAAAGCCAGATACAATATTTCCTGGTCGTAGAGCATCTCGCAGATCATCATTCACGGGGGGTCAGAATATGGTATATCGTCATTGATTTGCCGTAATTGGCATACATCCAAGTGTCCCGAGTAGCAATTACTGCCTTTATTATTATTATTATTATGTGTTTATTCCGTACATTCATTACATATTATTATATAATAACGGATGGATGCAAATAGCGGACCTGAGATCCCTTTAAGATACACCCATCCTAAGATTGATATACAACAATAATAAAATACATAACAAACAGGAAAAACAGACATACTTATCAAATTCTCAAAAAAAAGCATCATCTTGCCTGCTCTCTTAAACCTTCTGAGAGGAAAATCCTTTTTTACTTCATAAGGTAGTGAATTCCAGAGCGCTGACTCTCTGTAGTAAATGGGTTTCTGGAATGCTCTTGTTTGAGCAAATGGCTATTAACTCTAAAAATTATTTTTTACCGCATGAGTTATCACTTCTATAAAAAAATGATTGTTTAATAAATTATATCTTGTAACTGTGATTTAACACGAATTTTTAAATTTTTTTGATCCAGAAATTTGGGAAAATTGGTATTTTGGGGAAATTACTTAAATCTGCTTTAACCTGCTTCTTTTTTGGTCCAGATAGTTTACCAATCTAACATTTACCAATCTAAAATGCCCCTTTATAACATCGTGTCTTGAAACTGTGCCCAAAATATACCCTCACGCAAAAATATGCATTCCAAAATCACACCCTGTCTTGGTAATCAGCTTATTTTGACCGAACTACTAGTCCAAATCAAAAAACAAATCATAGAAAAGGCTGTAGAGTACGTCAATAATGACCAATATTTTTTTGGATCAAAATCCTCCAAGGTCACGGGGCATAAAGATCGTCCCCATGTTATTTCTTATGGGAGATTTTTGCCGATGGGACCTAGCTCGAGACATGTCATTTTTCACAATTTTTTTGGAGGTCATGGTGGCCCCGATAATTTTTCTGTTCATTGCTAAATTCATAACTAGTTAGCCTGAATGAATTATATTTTTTTAGTTTACACCCTGAACACAAAATTGAGCCCTCACTTCATTAGCCATCCGAATATCAATTTTATCACACAATTTAATCTTGCCGTAAACATATTCCATAACGGACTCCCCTTTCCGCTGCACACTCTTACTCATCTCTAAAATCCAATAGTTCACATCATCCCCCGATTTTTTGCAAAAACGCTTTAGAAAGTACTCCCTCTAAACCGTCCAGGTAACAACTACCCCAACTTCTATAGTTCTCCTATTCTTGAGAGCATCAAACGAATTTAGAGCCATACCCTTCATATAATTATTGAACATAGCTAATTTCTTGGCATCATTCCAACCATTGGATAACGCAGCTTGTTTGTATGACTTCATCCAATATCAAAAACCCTCGGTACTATAACCACCGACATGACTTCTACTTCACTTTCTACTTCGGGAGTAAAAACCTGTTCTTCCCCCTCGTTAGGATCTCCTACCCCCGGACCTAGTGATTGTCTATGCCTGTGAGCAAAACTTAAAAGTCCCTCTTGAGGTGTAGCCCTACGCCCGTTATTATCTGTTATATTGGGAATTTGAAGCGCCCGCAATCTAGCCCTCCAATCACGATCTGTTGGAGCCGCCGCCATAAACTATCAATCCTACCAAAAACAAACAACAAAAAAACGATAATTTTAATTTTAATCCATACCTTGAGGCAATTATAACAATTTATTAATATTACTGCCAAATTTTCCTCTTTTATTTCACATACCTTTGACTACCTCCCCGACGGCGAATCATCATCATCAACAGAATCATCTTTCGAAGAATGTACATGGAATCACGTTTCGGATACTTTATCCACGGCTAGTGTGGCTGCTATGGATACAAAACGTTTGTATACTAGCATAGGGCGAGTGTTGTTCGAGTTGGCAAACTTCAGTATTCTACGTTTGAGGTAGTTTTCAAACACGTTGTCGCAACCTTCTCGTGGTTTGGCCCGTGATCAGGGGAGTTTATCTCCCTGAAACTAATGTGCGAGCTCTGGGTCGTCGTCAGGGAACTTTCCCCTTCCCTTTGACTACCTCCCCGACGGCGACGACAATGACAACACGAACGGATGACACAGACGGAGACGACCACGACGTGGGGGAACCTTTGCCCTCCCCATATGCTTGTGGCTGGTTCTGACCAGCACAGGCCTGTCCACCCCTTGTCCCCCTGTGTCATCCCTCACGTCCTGTTACGTAAATACTGGTTGAAAATATGAATGCGGAATTTTGTCATGCAGGAACTGAAGAAGTTCCCTCAGATTTTCCTGAACGAACACAGACGGTTCCTTCGCAGTTTGCTTGTGCGACAACACCTTGATGGCGACACACCGGTCAAAGTCCATCCCAGCGAATTTACCCTGTGAAAATTCGTGTACTCCTAGGTTGATATATGTAAGGCGGCATCTTGGTTCTGAAACAACAAACAAGGTTTGCACAGTTGTTTCCTTGTATTCAGATCGAGCCTAACTTCATAGTGCAGGCAAACACAAACATACCAACAGGGGCTTGCAGCTATGGAATCGTACTTCAGAGCTTAAAATGTACCCGTCCTGATGGTCTAGTGGTTAAGACGCCTGTCTGGAATGCGGGAGATCCGTGGTTTGATTCCCGGTTGGGGCGGAATTGTTTTAATTTCTGAATTGTAGTTAATACGGTAAAAATATCAGCTATCCAACTCGCATACTTTTTTTAAATATGTCACAAAAATGCTTTAAAAAAGTCGCAATATTGGAGTATGTATGGACGAAAAAATGCCCAAAAATTTTTTGGCCTTCTCAAAAGACTATTTATGATGTTTTTCCTCCAAAACTACTGTTCTATAGTTGTTTTGGAACTTATTTTCATGCCCGCACAGCCTTCATGAAATTTACCAAAATCCTCATATTCTCTATTTTATTTCAGGAGCCATGAACTAAAACAAAACCATGCAAATCACTTATGTAACATAAGAAAGAGGTAAATTTTTGATAAGAACTAGGGCGCTTCGCGAACGCTTTTTCCAGTCGCGTTGATGGATGGATTTTGTGGATTTATTAAACATTCTTCTTCTATAATTCTATTGTAGTTGCGTTTTTAATTATTTCACAACAAAATGGGGGGTTTATTGCCCCTTTTGCATGTTATCATAAAAATATAAGCTGCATCGTCAAAATATCATTCCGAACATTCACTATTTTATATGGGCACTGATAACTCTACTGTTGAGTGCCCTAAAACAACATTAACTAACTAACTACAACACCAATTTATTAACAGATTGGGTGCCATCAAATTCCAACTCGCAACCTTCTCGTGGTTTGGTCCCATGGTACAATGATATCTCTGTGTGGCTAGGTATGACACTGCGCATCTCGGCTGCGAGTGTGACGTCAGCCCGATCATTGAATCAGACAGCGGCCGTATAACGCCACACGTGTTCATTGCCCCGCTATCTGTATTTCTCAAGCAATTGATGCACCTTCGCCTAGCCTACCGCCTTGGTTTTCCTCTAAATGCACGTTATGTTATTGTTTATTGACACTGCGCTATTGAAAGCTTATAATATTTTCCCATTAGCAATTAGCTGGACTGATTAGAGAGATATCTCAACTAGAACGAATTCAACTTTATAATCAAAACAAATTCAAGTGCCCCATCTGGACCTCTCAGTAGGGTAGTCATCTTCCCTCAGACTGCAACGAGTCCTGGTAGAGCACTGTCGTGGTCCATCCAGTATCGTTTTACTGTGTTGGTGAGAAGTGTAATATTCAGTATTACGTCATTTTTGTGTGTGTTCTTTTTGTGTATATTCCACGTGAAGTGAATTTTGTTGTCGCAGTTGCAATAGATTTTCTAAACTATTATTATACAACTATTAGACGTTTATTATTAGTTTTATTATTATTGTTGTTGTTGTTGACATTTGGACAAAGAAATGTGATGGCTTTCCATGTTATGTCAGTCAGTGTAGATAAGTAGTTTTATGTGTTATTAATTTTTGTGCTATGTGTAGCAAAATGAACATAATAGTCCTACTATATAATAAACAGCTTCTGCTACACAGTTAACACAATTGATATTTACGTTTCTTTACGTAGACTAATAACGCTTTTTTATATATATATATATATATTGTGTCTATATTTTTGTAACATCATTGAAATATGTATAATATTTAACTTGAAGCTGATCAAAACCTTTTAATAATGGTGCAGTGCGCGGTTTACGGTTGTAATAACAAAACCGACAAACAAAAGCCAATTTCCTTCCTAACATTCCCTAAAGATGAAGTTAACAGTGCTAGAATTTGTTCGGAACACTTTGAAGAAAGTGATTTTCACTGGAATCTGCAACACAAACTGTTGGGCTATTCACCCAAACAATCCCGTAAAGTTAGGCCAGGATGCGTCCCAAAACTAGAATCGGCTGCTCAAATGGCAACCACTTCTGTCTGTCACGTGTAAATGGGTTTTCTGAATTTTCGTTTAACCTCTAGTTGGTTCAAGTAGGTGACTGCCTTAAACAATATGAACTATTACGAAACGAAAAGAAATAACTATTACAATTAGTATAATGCAAGTAAATGAAAATGAAAATGTTGTTTATGTAAAGCAATTTCAATTACATGTTTGTATTAGTGTAGGCCTAAGTGTAATCTTGTATGCAATAAATAATTGCATGGTAACATGTTTTATTAATTGTAATCCTATATTTCAGATAATTCCACTCCACCAAACACATTTTTATTAATTATATTACTAATTTAGTTAATATCCGTATTTAAAAACGTGTTGTGTTGAATCTCGGGTTGGAAGGTTTGAAACATCCATAATGGTAGGGCCTATAGACTTTAATTTATAAATTAACTATCATTATCCCAAGACCAAGAGGGTAACACTTGTGAATATGCTGTATACATCAATATTGCGGCTAATATATTATTCATTTACTATTAAGCTTATAAAACTATCTACCCACATAATCCCTGAACACTATGTACATAATTACAAAATGCATGATAGATTTATGTTCGGAGAATGAATAGTTATTTGATATTTAGTTGACGATGATAGTGGGATTATATCATGCGCCAAGCGGTAGCCGGCTCGAGGAGTGATCGGGATTACGTCATGCGCGGACTGGACGCAAACGCGTTCACCGGAATGCCAGACCTGGGTAAGGAAGAATATCATTGGATCATGGTTTGGTCCGTGATTAGGGGAGTACTTCTCCCTGAAACTAATGGCGAGCTCTGGGTCGTCGTCGGGGAACTTTTCCGTTCCCTTTGACTACCTCCCCGACGGCGACGACAATGACAACACGGACGGATGATGACACAGACGGAGACGACCACGACGTGGGGGAACCCCTGCCCTCCCCATATGCTTGTGGCTGGTTCTGACCAGCACAGGCCTGTCTACCCCTTGTCCCCCCGCGTCATCCCTTACGTCCCTCCCTTCGTCTCGATTAGCCATGTTGCATAAATATGAGACGTTAAGCAATATCCAATCAAAATTAACAGATTGGAATAAAATAAAATTTTTACTACATTTTTTACAATTAACTTGATAATGTTGTATATCCATATCCATGTAAAAAATTGAATTACATGTTTTATTACATTCATTAATTATTATAGGCTGTATAGAAAAATAGTAATTACAGTGTACAGTGTACTAATAAGTGGATTCTCCACTTATTAGTAGGCTGTGCCCACCAATCCATAATGGCTAACACGACGTGTGTAAAAGTTTTGGTCACTCCTCGTTCCTTTGCAGCCAATGATAGCATGCGACCTCGAAGGGCTCGTGTTGACCAAGGTACTTTTGACACATCAGCAGTGTTGTCCAAGACAACAATTTTCGTCTTTAGGTACTTTACTAGAGTTGATATAGAGTTGGCAAATGCTGTACGTGCTCTGGCAAACAGGTTAAAACCCATTATCTTCATAAAGTAGTCCTCGAAGCACTCTCACTGTAATAAAATTGAGAATAATGTATAACCAATCTTTTACATCCTAAAAATGACAGGTTATTTTTTAAAGCCATGCAAAAAATATAAAGAAAACTATAAATAATACATAAAAATTAGTTTTTGTTCTTCTTTTATTAGAATATTATTGGAATGTTAGAATGCTATTGATCTATTCAATGACCATTATATTGTCATGTAAACAGGGTAGTTTACCCTTGTTACTAGCTATGCCATGAGGATGGTTTCATTTGCCTGGTGTTATGGTTTGCGCCTGTCGCAATCTCTGTAAACACCGAATGTTTGGTTATGTTATAATGGAATGTGGCGACTTTGTAAACGTTTGTCGTAAACTAAACAGTTACGTTCGTGTTGATTATTAGAAGAATGCGAACGTAGTACAACAAGTATTACTAGGATTATTATTGGGAACCGAGAGAACTCGTCTAGGTGACGTACGGGCAAGGTGCCCAGGAGTGTTCATTGGAAGCGACAGGACTAGGTGTCCGGCTTAGGAAGCAAGGGCTTCAACCAGGATTGCTAGACACAGGAAGAGGACCGAGGACTTTCGCCTTACAAGAGGTGAAGAACGAAGAGCC
This sequence comes from Sweltsa coloradensis, assembly GCA_024449915.1. Taxonomy (NCBI): domain Eukaryota; kingdom Metazoa; phylum Arthropoda; class Insecta; order Plecoptera; family Chloroperlidae; genus Sweltsa; species Sweltsa coloradensis. The sequence goes on from JAMZAV010005052.1 coordinate 108,639, forward strand.
AAACATCACCAGCTGCCGAGGGGTCCGTGGCCGAGGGTCGACACCATCCCTACCAGAGTCATAAGGGGAAAGAATAAGCTAAGTTCTCTTAATAATAGTAACGTCAGTAATGCTAAGGGATACGAACCCACGTTCAGCCGAGTACAGTGCATGAGCTCACCGATACCAGGCGAGAGTAGGCATTATTATTATTGTTTATGTCTTTTGCTAATACAGTGCACCCTTCTTTAGTTGATTTATGACTCTTATTACACGGTCACCACCACCCTAAGTACTCCTCATCCCAGACTCTAGATTAGAGACGATTCCGGTCACAAGTATAATCGGTTGTCCCCTGGAGAACTACGCCCCACATTAACATCTACTCCGGCATTAACATCCATGCTTAAGGGGTGACATCCGCTAAACTTGATATGGTGGAGGCGCCGTTCTGTTTTGGGGTTGTTCTTAGGCGTGGTGATTGTTAATTACTAGGTAATTAGCTTAAATCTATCAAGGTAAATTCTTGTTGGACAGATAGGAATGTGATGATATTTATTTACTGGGTAATTAAATAGGACTGTCTTGCTTGGTATAGTATTTGTGTTTTTTATAGGAACTCATAGTGCGTGGTGTCGTTTTGATATGTATTTTATGAGTGTACATAACTGTTTATGTTCATCTGTTTGTGAGTTCGCAAGCGCGAGACAGAGGTAGACAGCGTGGCGCTCATCGTTTCCTAGCCCAGGTTACCTTATCTTTTCTCTGAGGTGACAGTTTTGCAGTCTAGTTGTACTTTGCTCACCTATAGACGAACAACTTTGAGTGATGTGTTTTAACTTTTAATGCTGCGAGAGAGAGAGAGATGCTTAATATAACCATAGTTGAATAACTTAGAGTGTTGTGTCAAGTGTGCGATTCCGATTCTTTGAGATAGTGATAGGCTACTACGAACAGGGCTTAGTCTCTATATAGTATGGAGAGTATGGAGTCATCACAGAGTTTGCTCGATAAGTTTCGAGAGGGAGTCGATGATGCGGAATCGTGGATATTTGATTATGAGTTGGTGTCATATGACTGCTCGGGTGAACGGAGGTTAAAGGCTTTGCCATTTTTCTTGCAAGGGACTCAATTAGACTGGTACCACCATGTGAAGTCCGAGGCCAGGAAGGCGGCGGCGCCGCTTGAGTGGTCGGCGGTAAAGGAGCATTTTATTAAGAAATGGGGGTACAGACAGGGCGATGTGCAGTATTGGACAGGTGAGATGGTTGCTAGAAAGCAGAGAGAGGGTGAATCGGTTGTCTCCTATGTTTATGCACGTCGGAAGCTATGTGATAAGGTGGATGTAACTATGTCTAGTGAGAAAATTGTTAAATGGATGATTGAGGGCTTGCGACCAGGATTGGCTGAGAAATTAGGTACTGAATCTTTTGCTAATTTGAATGAGTTATTGGCACGATTGAAATGGTTGGAGGGGTTGCGTGGTAGTGTAAAGGAAGATGAAGATAAACAGATGATAGCTGCGCTTTGTGCGTCTGTCCTTAAGAACAAGGAGGAGATAGAAGAGGGTAGTATTTCACTATCTTCTGTTTATGAGGACGTAGGGGATGCCCTGGCGGTTTCGCTTGAGAAGGGTAGTAGGCCTACTGCATCTGTGGCTAAGTCTTGTGAGGAAAGGAAGAGACCCGATGTGGTTGTTTGCCCTATTGGGGAGTATGGTAGGACACCATCGTCCTATGCGGCATTCAGTAAGGGGTGCGCCAAGGGGGTGTCATGCCCTAGTGTTGGTAGTGGTGACACTGATATACCATTGTCTCTTGAGTTTAAATTGGGGGGTAGTGTTGCTGTACCCTACGCTCTTGGGTTTAAGGGTGGAGGAACCAGGGGTGGTATCACAGTTCTATGTGTACTGATTGTGGATTCATTTGTTGTAAATAAAAACGTGACTAAGTTATTTCGCAGTCACGGGTTGTAAATAAAAACGTGACTAAGTTATTTCGCAGTGTCGGGAGTAGGCCTATATGTATAATGATGAGCTAGTCATTTAAATTAACCTTGAGATTTTTAGTGGGTCGGCGATAAATTAATTGTTTGATTTCATGAATGCAGCAGAGGTACAAGTTCATCATTTTTTTTTTTTTTTTTTTTATGTAAGCAAAGTGCTAACGTGGGTTCTATCTGAATTGAAAATCGACACAAAGGTGGTAAAAGAAGTGCGAAAGTTCACTGTTTTTTTTTCTTTTGCGTAATAAATTTGTAAGTTAATTCAATTGAAGATATTATATAATATTTGTTTAATGTTTCAGTGTAGAAATGTCTTGGTAATTGTTACAGTTCAATTTTATTATATTTTATCTATTCTGGAATCTCTGTTCACAGTGAGTTTGTTTAACAAATTGATGACAAGTAATTGTTTTGTTTTGCAACTAGAACTAAATTGTATAAAATTCATGAATTATTTTTGTTAATTGTATAATGGAAAGCTTTCTCGTTGTTGTTAAATGTTCATTTCATTCAGTTCAGTGAATGTATTGTCAGTGGATTTTGTCTAGAATGATGCTGACGTTAATTGTTTTTTAATATGAGTTAAAGCTATTAATATTTTATAATAGCTATTGTTTGTTATTTTGCTGTGGTTGCACATTCAGTCTTAGTTACGTGCGCTAAGTGTTACGTCAACTGTTTCTTGTTATGATTAGTAATAGTGAGAAAGCACGTGGCGGACGAGTTGTAAAACGCAAGTGGACATTGGTACAAGAACAATCTGCTGTTGGATTTCATTCATGTTTCAGACGGAGACCTTGCTTTCTCGAATGGTTACGAGTGATGGAGGAAACGGCAGTACATGCCTGCTAAAACTGACGGGCCGTGGGAATTTGTCCATCGCGTCACGTCTACACTGTCGAAGGGAGCACTGCAATTAAATTTGAACATTTACTATTTTGGAATTGACAGGAGTTCCATGTGCATTTAGTTAGAAAGACAGTAATTCTTAAAATATTGTTTTTGTTTCTGATTTTACACACAGGCAGTTAAATAGTTGGTTTATTTTTATGTTTTGAAATTGTGTTTTCGTGGCTTGTGTTTAGATTACTGTAGAATACAGGTTGAATGATAAATTTATTTAGTATCTGATTCACAGTATTTGGATTTAACTAGGAAGTTTTACTGTATTTCGAAAACGTTTAACAAATAGATCCTGATTGTATGCTTGGGAGGTAAGTTCATGACTTGTATGGTTTGAACGTGGAGTTTTTGAATTTAGTTTCTTGTTTTTTTTATTCTCTCTCCTCTAAATTAGGGTTTTCAGCTATAGGGACTCTGGTATGGTATGATGATGTTTCGACTTGATTGCGGGAAGAAGAGGAACGAAGAACGGGAAGAAGACGTCAAGTTTGAAGATGTCAAAATTTGCAAGAAAAATGGAGACACATCAAGAGAGATAATGAGGTGACATCTGAAGAAACAGCTTGATTATCTAGAACCAGTACTGATATATGGAGGAAACTCTTAATCCTGAAGGGCAGTCAGTCATCCTGTATTTGTGATGTATTGGAAGAGATCTTGTACAAGATTCGGGGGCGAATCTTCTATGGGGGTGCGAGATGTCATGTAAACAGGGTAGTTTACCCTTGTTACTAGCTATGCCATGAGGATGGTTTCATTTGCCTGGTGTTATGGTTTGCGCCTGTCGCAATCTCTGTAAACACCGAATGTTTGGTTATGTTATAATGGAATGTGGCGACTTTGTAAACGTTTGTCGTAAACTAAACAGTTACGTTCGTGTTGATTATTAGAAGAATGCGAACGTAGTACAACAAGTATTACTAGGATTATTATTGGGGACCGAGAGAACTCGTCTAGGTGACGTACGGGCAAGGTGCCCAGGAGTGTTCATTGGAAGCGACAGGACTAGGTGTCCGGCTTAGGAAGCAAGGGCTTCAACCAGGATTGCTAGACACAGGAAGAGGTCCGAGGACTTTCGCCTTACAAGAGGTGAAGAACGAAGAGCCAAACATCACCAGCTGCCGAGGGGTCCGTGGCCGAGGGTCGACACCATCTCTACCAGAGTCATAAGGGGAAAGAATAAGCTAAGTTCTCTTAATAATAGTAACGTCAGTAATGCTAAGGGATACGAACCCACGTTCAGCCGAGTACAGTGCATGAGCTCACCGATACCAGGCGAGAGTAGGCATTATTATTATTGTTTATGTCTTTTGCTAATACAGTGCACCCTTCTTTAGTTGATTTATGACTCTTATTACACGGTCACCACCACCCTAAGTACTCCTCATCCCAGACTCTAGATTAGAGACGATTCCGGTCACAAGTATAATCGGTTGTCCCCTGGAGAACTACGCCCCACATTAACATCTACTCCGGCATTAACATCCATGCTTAAGGGGTGACATCCGCTAAACTTGATAATATCAAATATAATCGTGTGAAGTTATTTATTATTAATTAAAATTCAATATGAATGTGCCCTTTTTTATATTGACAATTTTACTTAACTCATACGTTACAAAACAAATGCAATCACAGTGTGTTAATATTAAAGTGTATCATGTTACGATAAAAAGTTAGTTTCAACTTCCAATTGCATCAGTTGAACCTTGAAATAGAATGAGTTTGCATGACCGTCAAATTAATGTTAATTTCTACATAGCAGGTATTGGGACTGAGCATAATTTTTAAATATTACGAATAAGAAGAACTTGGTACCAAGGAAAATAGGAGTTTACTGGACAATACTATGAATTTCTACTTAAGTAATGTAGGCATAATATTATTTAGTCTTAATTTATCTAAATATACTCACGACAAATAGGAAAGGCCACGCCTCCCTGATTGTGCCCATGTTACTCTCATTGTCGGTCAGCGTTAATTGCTGCGACGCGTAGGTACCTTTTATAATTTCTCGGACCTTCTTCATATTGCGATCATTTGCTGATTTCTTGTGTTCGTCCTGTAGCCACCGCTTCTTATCTTCCTGACTATCTCCAGTTTCATGTCCCACGATCCTATCAAGTGTATTGACGATTGGCGTGAAGTATGCAGGCCTACTTGTACAAACCATTGTACAAGGCCAGCAACCGACGCCTGACTTATCTCTGCCGAGTGCGACTGTTCTATTGCGGAAGACCTGCGTTTCTCGAGCGTGGTGATTGTTTCATTTCCTGTGCGTCCAAGAGCGCTAGGCGCCCAAAACTGCTAGGTATAAAAACAGTGAATAGTCCAACATGTTTTATTTCTAACAGATAACAATATCTTCAATCTTAGTTGGGGATTTTTTGAGAAAATGAACAAAAATTGCACCAAAATAACAACATACAAAAATCCAAAACTTAACATTTTTGTGTTTTTGTTTTTTACTTTTTTAAATTTTTCACGAAATTTTTTTTTTCTCCGCAATATTCCCTTTATTGATGCCTACAACTGACAAAAATTTCAAAATTTGACTTTCGTCCGCCATCTTGTGAACAATATTTAGTATTATTTACGGCATTTAAAATGCTATATACTTAAATTAAATGTAAGTAAGTCAGCTTGCATGTTAATAACAAGTTCTACTAAAAAGAGGAGAGCTATATTGAAAGAAAACCCTGAGAGAGTTATGATAGAAAATCAAGTATTACAATTCCAGATCACTGTCAAGTATCTTGGTGTTATGATCGATGCCATTTTATCTTTTAATGAACATGTATCATATATTTGTTAAAAATAGAATAGAATGTAGAATAGATAGAATGTGTAGAGTAGAATGTCCTCAACACATGGACGAGAGGAATGATTTTAAACTAAAACCTAATTTAAAAGAAATTTTATCTGATGAATCTGAGAACATAACCAATGTTTTTAAGTACCTGAAATCGGCACAGCTGTACAATAAGATTTAGAAACAACATGCCATTATATAAGAGAATACGGGCACTGATAACCTTAGTGTTGTGTGCCCTTAAACCCTAATAACTAACTAACTAACTCCATGAATTACGGTGCTTTACTAATATGGGCCTGTTATGACAACCAATGACGCTAGATTCATATGGTTTGATGCAACATGGAGTAAGTGCACAGACCTTTATAACGGTGTATTTGGTATTTCGAAAGCTATAACATCGTGGTCTCAGTGATATGATAAGTTTCACAATCCATTCCGTTAAACATCGGAAAGATCACGCTTTGTTTGCTTATTACCGGCAATACCATAATAAAGGTTTCTGTGACGTTTTCCTCAAATGAAAATATAATATACTTCAATAGTAAACCTTCCTCAATATTTCTACACTTACTGCATTGACTTCAACAACGGTAGCAAAGCGTATTTTTTGTATTGCCATGATGGTACTTGGCCTACAGGTAGCATCATCAATGCAAATTACGTTTTCTGCCTCCCCCTCTCTATCCCTACGGCATCAATATATGGATGGGGCAGCTCTGTAAAAGCGGACACAATATTTAAACTACAGAAAAGAGCAATAAGAAATATTCTTGGACTCAAACAAAAGAAAAATTCTTACATTAAACCTCACTGTAAGCCACACTTCATCAAACACAAAATACTCACTTTCTACAGTCTATACATATTTCAATCCGTACTAAATTTTAAAAAAAATCTATGATTAATGAAGAAATTTACAAGAAAAATAGCATTCACAGCCATAACACAAGACAAGCAAACAACATACACACTAATTATCTCAAGCGAAAACATTCACAACTTAACTCCAATTATATTAGTTCTAAATTATTTAACAAGCTACCGACAAGTCTAAAATCCATTTCTAGTATGAGCATTTTTAAAAACAAACTAAAACAACTCCTATGTAACAAAGCATATTACTCTATTGAGGAATTTTTGAAGGACAAACTACTATAACACTGTTAGGCCTATCTTTATACTACAATTCTTAATAGGCCTAATAGGTATAGATATATTGTACTATTACTAGGGAAACGCCAAAGTCGTTGTTAGACGAGTGAGTGAGCCATGTGTTGAGTACCCGGTAACATTCCTTTTCTTCCCCCTACCTTAGGCCTATCTAGCCTATGTTAGTCTACAGTTGCGCATTATGGCCTAAACTATGACCTAAACTTAAATACCCTATTATTTCTACGAATATAATTATCAAACTTAAATGCAAATGTTCCCAGGTACTCAACACATGACTCGCTCACTCGTCTAACAACGACTTTGGCGTTTCCCTAGTCTAGTTGGCTAAAGCGCCCTTATAGCCGAAATGTGAGAGACATGGGTTCAATTCCCTGGCCCAGGGGCGTAGGAACGGGGGGGATGGGGGGAAACTCCCCTCCCCCAATTGTTGGATTGACCCCCCCCTGGGGGGGGAGGGGGGATCAAGCCTGGTATGGGTGTCATTTGCTAACTTATAGCTTGTTGGGTGATTTTTATGAATTTTACTACAGTCGGGCTTGCAAACAAAAAGGAAGGTTTTTGTTAACATTTTTTAGAAAGCTTCAGTAAGAGATGTGATTTGCGAGACTAGACTAGCCATCTGATATTATACGTATATTCATTAAATATTGTGTGCAGTGTTTTCACTCCCTAAAAGACTGTCGACCGATTTCAGTCAGGTAATCAATCTTCAATGCAATATTAGCTTCAAAATGTAACCCTTTATTCATAATTGAAATTCGCCTGAAAACGTGTTTTAGGCCACCTATCAAGGGCACCTTTAAAAAAATCTCGCCCACGGCGAAAAAGCCTCCAGCGGCTGGGGCTTCGCTCCAAACCCCGGTTTGTCCGCCCAACTTCATACTCAACTTTAGTGTGACCTCCCACTAAACGAACAGTTCCTACGCCACTGCCCTGGCCGACAGAGATTTTGTAATTTCTGGATTGTATTACAAAAATTATGAAACGTGTTTTGAAATGCATATAACGCAGTGTAGTCCATCATCTGTGGCAATAGGACATACTATGATAAACATAGCCAGTACGAAATACGTGAAAATATAGCAAGGTTGACTCAATCTACGAGCGGAATTTTGGGGTGACCTTGAGCGTGCAACATTTGATAAACCTTTTGCACGGCACTTCAAGGCTAGGCGAATAACAAACAAAAAATATTTTTTATAGATCAAAACCATTGTCTTTAAAATAATTTCTAAACATTGGAAGCCTATTTTTCAATTTATTATTTCTTGTGGGTTTAAATCGCAATGGATCTAGCTGATTTTGTTAGCAGTTCTCAGTAAACTTGTACCGGATGTCTGTTTAAAATTTCAGCGCAATCTGTTTAGCGATTCCGCTGATTTTCGACGTACAGACAGACACACAGAATCACGGAAGAGCCATATTTCTTGAATGGAAAATCCTCAGTCGCTACGCTCCCTCGTCTAATTATGTTTGTATTCCACAAATAGGCTAAGATATATTGTATGGTAGGCCCATTTCTTTGTCTTGTGTCTTAAATTTTGTCTTATAGTTTGTCTTATTTCTATAGATTCATTTCAGTCTGATTATTATATTAATATTTGTTTGCCTTTTTTGTCTCTTATGTCTTATCTTTGTTTTATGTACTGCCTTAAATTGAAACCAATCTCGGCCCACAAGAAAAACTAGACAAATACTTGTTCTCTCGTTTCATTCATATTCTCTTATACAAGGCACTCAAATTCTATAAATAGCCAACTGTATAATTGTTATGATATGTACAAACTAAGACTAAGGCATTAATTATCAAGTAACTTATTTTTAGGATAGAAATGTGACGGAGTATCTCTCAATTTGCATCCTGCTTGATACAGCAAATTGTACCTTTCCAAACACCTCAATAACAAAGTTTATTTGTTTAGGAATAAGTAAATAAATACTTATTCCAGACAATATAATCTTAGAGGTCATCACAAAGTGTTAATTATTATAATGTAATATGCTAAGTGTCTGGAAATAAAACTTACTTACTTACTTACTTTTAGATTTGTAATTTGTTAAGGAAATTTGTTACTGTGACATGCCGCTTTGACTCGGCGGGAAAACCACAAACCACCTCAGAGTAAAACTGAAGCGTATTCTTCAGACTACCTGGAAACTCTATATTCCATAAGTAGAACATAGCCACCACACCATCAAAAGCAAGACCCAAAATCAGTGCATTTTCGGTTACACATGTGTTCTCTAGGTTCAGCTGAATTTTGGCCCATTAAAGCTTACACACATTACACTACATCAAATAGTAAATACCCTATATTGTCGAACTGCTCAAACATCAATTTTGGTGCCTGTCTTGGATT